>SCDZ01000261.1:0-206557 GCA_004143845.1 Drosophila lacertosa | reverse complement strand
ATAAATAAATAAATAAATAAATAAATAAATAAATAAATAAATAAATAAATAAATAAATAAATACATAAATAAACAAATAAATAAAATAAAAATCTTACCTCTGTCACGTTTGCCCTTTGACCCACGCGCGGTGCCACAAAGTAGGGAACGCCATCGTTGGCGCTCACATCGCCAATGAAGATGCGGACTTCGGCGTCCGTGGAGAGGGTGGGCTGCTTGGGCACCTGGTTGCCATTGTCCTGGGCGCGCACAATCAGCACGTAGGCCTCGGCGCGTCCCTTGCCCGTGAGGTTGCGACGCGTGGAGATCAGGCCGCTCTGCGGATTGATGCTGAACAAGCCGTTGGCGTCGCCCTCGTTGACCAGCTCGTAGCGCAGCTCGCCGCCAGGTCCTTCGTCCGCATCGGTGGCCTCCAGCTGCAGCACGTTCTCCATTTTCATGGCGTTCTCGGGTATGACAGCACTGTAAACCTTCTTGGTGAACTCGGGCGCATTGTCGTTCACGTCCAGCACGTCGATCAGCAGCTCCACGACGCTCTGCTTGGCGTCGGTGGGCTTGCCGGGCGAGTCCTCCGCCTTCACCTGTAGGCGTATGGTGGGCGTGCGCTCGCGATCAATGGTCTGATTGCGCGCCACGACAATCTGCCCGGTCAGGTTGTTGATCTCGAACAACATTGCGTATTCGCCCTGTAGGGAGTAGAGGATCTTGTGGTAGCCCAAGCGTTCATCGCGTGCATTCAACGCTGCATCCTTGTCCTGCGCCTTCACCTGGACGACGCGCTCCGGATAGCCCTTGTTCTCAATGATGGTGGCATGATAGGAGCTCTGCTCGAAGATCGGACTGTTGTCGTTCACATTCTCCACGGTGATGTTCACCCGGCTGATGGTGCTGCGCTGGCGATCGGCGCTGTTGGCGCGCACCTGCAGCTCGAACTCGGCGCTGCCCGTTTCCGCCAGGGCTTCGTAGTCCAGGCGCTTCATTAGGATGACCTCGCCGGTGCGCTCCGAAATTTGGAAGTACTCGAGATCCTTGGGCTCGACCAGCTCAAAGCTGGTGATGGGCTGCTCGCTGACTGGATCCTCGGCCTGGAGTATGAACAGAGCGCTGCCGATGGGCATTTCCTCCTTGATCCTAATATTCACCACAGGATGCGAGCTGCTCCAGCCGGGGTTCTTGAACACGGGATCCTTGTCCTTGAAGGACTGCACATAAACCGTCACCTCAGTGGTGTCCACCTGCTTCTCCGGATCCACCTCAGCGTTCAGATCCCGCACGGCCACCGTAAAGATGATAATGGCAGCCACGTCATGGCGCAGGCTGCTGTTCACAAAGATCTCGCCGGTTTGGCTGTCCACGCGGAACGCCTCCTGCACAGGATAATTGCTGCGATTCGCGATGCTGACTCCCGCCTTGGTGGTCGCCTTGACCGGTCCCTGCAGACTGTACTCCAGGCGCGAGTTCAGATCCTTGTCGATCGCCTTGACGCGCAGGACGCTCTCCCCAATCACAGTGCGCTCGGACACGTAGGCCGCGTAGCTGTTGTGCTCGAACTTGGGCTTCTCGTCGTTGATGTCCTTGACATTCACATAGACTGTGGTCGTCGCCGTCTCCGGTATGGGCGCGCCCGAGTCCACGGCATTCACAATTATCTCAAAGCTGTTCATATTTAAATCGCGATCGATGCGCGCTTGCGGCGAGACTGTGATCAAACCAGATCTAAAATGGAGAAGAGAGAAACTTATGAGAAGTGTCTAGGAGTAAAAACCGAGTGACCTACAGCTCGTTGATCTGGAAGTTGTCGTTGGCGCCCACAATGCGGTAGCGAAGCAGACTGTCCAGACCGTCGGGATCGTGGGCGGACACCGTGGTCACATTGTAGCCCGGCGCGGCATTCTCCGGTATGGACACACGATAGCTGGGCGGTCCAATTATGGGCAGGTTCTCGACATTCTGGAAGTGACCCTTGAAGATGGGCCGCTGATTGCCCGAGATGCCAACGCGCACGAGAACTCGGGTGGTATTCGTCAGCGGGGGAATGCCTGCCAAGACGAAATTAATATGAGGTAAATAAAGTGAGGTAAAGTAAGTTTTTGTTAACCTACCATAATCCGTGGCAGACACAACCAGCTCGTACTCGCCCCGCTCGGTGTCCATGGATCTGGCTGCCTTCTGCAGCGTAATCTCGCCCGTTTCGGGCTCAATGCGAAACACGTTGCCGGCGATGCTGTTCTCCGAGACGATGGCGTATCTCACCCGGCCATTGCCCTGGCTGGGTCCGTCTGCGTCGTGGGCGCGGACGAAAAACTGCGGCTCGAAGATGGCGGCGCCCTCGCGAATGGTGCGACTGTATTCGCTGCTCTCGAAGCTGGGTCGGTTGTCGTTCACGTCCAGCACGTCCACGTAGAGATTGGCATTGGACTCGCGACCGCCGCCATCCACAGCGACCACGGTCAGGCTGTAAGTGCTTTGCTTCTCGTAGTCCAGCGGTCTGAGCAGATAAATGCCGCCCGTCTCGGCATTCACATAGAAGTTATCCGCTCCAAATCCCTTGAGCACATATTGCACATGCCCGAAATCCGCTGAGTCTGCATCGCTGGCATTGACGACGCCAATAAGGGCGTCGCTGGTCAGATTCTCGGCGGCTGTGAAGCGATAGGTCTGCTGGCCAAAAACGGGCGCATTGTCGTTGGCATCCAGCAGATGGACCTCGACGCGCGCCTTCGCCTGCTCCACGCCGTGGGTGGTGGCCACCAGATCGAACTCGAACTTGCGCTGTGCGGGATTGTCGTAGTCCAGGCGAGTGGCGTCCAGCACCTTGACCACGACGGGAGTGCGGCCCTGGCCCTCGCTGGGTGAGACGGCGAACACGCCCGCCGCATTGGAGACATCCTGCAGCCGGAGCTGATAGCGACTGTTCTCGCCCATGTCGCGATCGTCCACGAAGATCGAAAGGCCGGGCAGCGGCATGCCATTGGCCAGATTCTCCGCAATGGACACATTGAAGTGTGAGGCGCTGAACTCGGGCCGATGATCGTCCACATCGGTTACCACAATGGTCACCCGGGTGATTGTGTGCTCCGCGGGTATGGCGCCATCGATGAGCTCCGTGGCGCGTATGGAGAAGACGTAGACGCCGCCGTTCTGAAGTATGTCCGGATTCTCGCGATCGAGCGGCTCGTTTGTGGTCTGCAGCTTGGCTGTGCCGTCCTTGGCATCGCCGAAGGGCACCAGCTCGAAGTGACCGAAGGGCTCGTCCTCCAGCGACAGAAAGATCTCCCTGGGTATGCCCACGTCGCCGTCGATGGCCTTCACGGTCAGTATGCTAACACCGGCGGGCGTGTTCTCCGCCACCGTGGCGGAGTAGGGTGCGTTGGTGAAAACGGGCGCCTGATCCTGCACATCGATCACATTGATGGACACGGTGGCAAAGGCGCTCAGGCGATTCTCCAGCGCGCTATCCGACGCAGAGATGGTCATGATGTACGAGGGACGACTCTCGAAATCCAGCGGCTGCTTCAGAGCAACTCTCGCCGTATAATTGCCATCGCCCAACTTGACGGCGCGCACCTCGAAGATGTCGCAAATATCGTTCTCCTAGATTAAAGAGAATGTTAGATGAGTGAGTTGTTGACTGTCCTCGGTTCGAGTCCTGCACTTACCTGGACACACTTAATCTGCACTTCCGCATTGAGGCCCTCGTCGCGATCGACGACAATGATGGGCGGCTCCACAGTCAGCTCGGCGCCCACCGGCAAGGACTCGCAGACGCTGGCCGAGTAGGGTCTGCCCTGGAACGTGGGCTGGTTGTCGTTGTAGTCGCGCACGGGAATCTCGCGACGCTGGGAAACCGTATTGGGCTCCGTGCCATAGACGCCCTCGTCGGTAATGCTGATGATTACCTCAACGGTGTCTTGGGTCTCCCGGTCGAGTTCCTGCCGCAGACGCACCACGCCCGTCTCGCGGTCCACCGAGAAAACCGGCCCAGATATGCTGTACTTGAGCCGGCCACCCTCCGGGTCGATGCCTGCGAAAAGTGTTACAGTTACAAATAAGTTGACTTGGCCAAAAGCGGTTTGTCAGCTACTCGTTTTTCGCTTTGCTCGACACGCTCGCTGCTTTAATTGCGAGCGACACTCTTCAGTTGTCTTGGAGCGTGTGAAAAATGCTAATTTGGTTCCCACAACCTCCTTCGCAGTTTAGTTGGGCGTGGAAATGGAGCTGAGTCTGGGAGTTGGGTCAGATCAGTTAAAAATTGGGTCTCGCTCAGGCGGTTTCTCTTTCGCTTTGGCTTTTCTAATCACAGGAAACCATTTCCAGCCACAAAATAAAAAAAAAGAGCACAGCTTGGGGCAAGCACGAAAAAACATTAGAAATTCTTTCGAATGGTAAAAAAGAAAGAAAACAAATGAGTTTGTGTGCACAAGCCCGCTGGCGGTCTGGCCAACGACTTTTGGCACAGACACAGACGGCAGTTAGACTTCTGCTTCTTCCTCATTTTTTTGTTATTTTTTTTTTTTTTTTTTTTGTATTTTTCTTTCAGGTTTTCAAGTTTGCTTTGCAGACGTAGACCGACAATTGCAGCAGCCACGATCACGAGCAAGACTTGGACCCAAAGCGGGAAGCAAACAGCAACAACAACAACAACAACAACACGTTCTGCGGCCAAACTACACCCAACTACAACTCACCAATTGCGGTCGCCAACCCGAATGCTTTCCCAGTCCCCCCCCCTTCCCCCTCCCCCTCCCCCTGCCCCTTGGCTCGTGAGTGGCCGTTGCCAGTTTTAATGTACATAATCATTTTTTTCTAGTTTTTCTTTCTTATATTTACTTTTTTTCTTATTTTTTTTTGGGGCTTACACATTTTTTTATTGTCTGATTTCACATACATACAAAAAGACAGACCAGTTGAATTATTTGGATTGTTGTTAGTGCCTCATATGGAATCCCGTTTTCGGGCACGCTCACAAAACAAAAAAAAAAAAATCAAACAGACAAAAACTGGAGGAAAAACAAGACTCGCATTTGGTGTAATAACAACAATTATGCGAGTGTTTTCAATGCTGAAAACTCTTTTCTACTTTTCACTTATCACACGTGATGTTGCAAGTTAGTTTGGGGGCTGAGTAATTTGTGATTTCATGCTCTGCGAAGCGTATTTGTTAATATTTTGCTATTTATTACACACTGTAACAGAGCATAGAAACAATGGCAACACCCGCATTGTTTTTGTTTTTGTTTTTGTTTCTATTTTTTTGTTTTTGTTTTTTGCCCAATTATTCGTTTTCATTATTCGCTTGCGTTTAGGAGTCTTAATAATTACGCCCAGCTATCTACATAATTGTGTTATTTATATTTTTGGAAAACAAAATTCAATTAAAGCCAATTAAATATGTGTGCAATCTGGAGAAAGTAAAAGTTTTCGTGTTTAATTAGCCCATTAAATGGTAGTTGAACAAAAAACTTTTATCGTTAAACTACCAAAAAAAAAAACACACATGAAAATCATTTAATTAATTGGTTTTAACTATAGACTCTTATAAATAATTGATAGTTTCAAGTACATAAAAATTAATTAGTTTTAAACTCTGAATAAATAACCAAACCTTTTTCTATATACTTCAATCAAAAACAAACCTTATTAAAATCAAGCTAAGTTGGTAATTTCTTCAAAATATCTAACAGTCTTTTGGTTTAAATATCTGAATTATTTTCCACCACATACTGAATTTTATAATAGCCATAACTAAAACAATCTGCTTAACTTAAACTTAAAATGAGTAGCTCAAAAGTGGAAATAAACTCAAGAAAACAAACAAGCAAACAAAATATTCTTAATAAAATCGTAGTCATGACTTTATATTAACACAAATCTACATAGATATAAATATTTCTATACCCATTTTCAGACGGCCCTGGGCGCCCCTTTGTTCCACTTTTATTTATATGATTAGCCGCTATTATCATTGCTTTGTCAAGTGACCAATTTGAATGTAAAATAGCTAAACAACAAAAAAAACCTGTAACGTTTATTTGTTTATTGAATCAACTTGTTGGCCAGCCAGTAAACTGTTCGATTTTGGCCTACTGCCAGTTGAGCTGTGGAGTGATGCAAGTTTTTGATGATTGCTAGTCAAATAAAAAAAAAACAACAACAACAACAAAATATTGGCAATAACAAATTATGCAGCTGATAGAGCCGCTTCCTGGCTCAAACAGTTTAGCCAACGTTTTGTTGGCCTGGCTATTTTTCAATTTGACTGCAGCCTTCTGTCTCTGTGTGTGCGTGTGTGTGTGTGTGTGTATTTATGGCACTCTTAATTTCGAACGCAGTGCGCTGTAAATTGTAAGTTTAAACGTGTTTTGTTTTTTTCTTCTACGAGTATCTCACGGATGCAGCTTGCAAAACTAACTGGCTGGGCGAACATTCACCCAGCTAACACAAACACACAAACACACACACACACACACATGCACATGCACACATTCCCCTGAAATTGATCGCACACATGTGAAAAAGTCAATGAGCACCCGCTTCAACTATCAACTACTTAGTTAAGCCTAAGACTTGAGATTATTTTGGTCGAAATTTTGAGCTCTTCATTTAACTAAGAGTTATGTGCATATGTATATTTAAATACATGTAAGCGTATTTTTATGTAGCTTAGCTGTCTTGAAAGTTGTCTGCCTCGCTGTCTGGCAGCTGGGCGCATCAAATTACGGGCCGCCTCTTGGCCGCATTAACTGGGCCTCTGTGTTAGGGTGTCAGCGGGGCGGCCAACACGCAGCTGCTGCTGCTGCAAAAAAAAATATATAAAACAAAAGCCAAACACGAAAGATGAACTCAACGCGATCTCGTGCAAAAAGTTTTAGCGCTCTGCATTTTGTTTGCTGTTGTTGTTGTATAATCATGCGACGGAATGCAACAAGACTTGCAGCCTGCCGCCCACAAAAAAAAAAAATAAATAAAATATAAAAAAAAGCTGCTATTGCGAAAAGGAAGCGCATTACGACATATGTGTGAAATGATTTAATGACAGTTGTGGCTTTCGATTGATTGGAAGTAAAAGTGCCATAGATTCTGTGCTGCTAAAAGTGAGCGTGGCCATTAAAACTACTTAGTTGGCTCAGTTGGCTCAGTTGGCAGCCAGCCAACATTTGCATCTAATGCAAGCGTCGCCACGCGCCATTCTCACTCAGCTAAACGTTATCAATTGCGACCATTATCGCAGCGTTTGTTTTGGTATCGTTGAGTGCTACGCACAAACGTGTTCAAATGCATTTCCGCTACGGGACAGCGCACAGATACCAAAACACACGCATACCTGTGTGTATCTGTGTGTGCGTTGGAATAGATAAGCGCAATGCATGCTTAAGCATACCCGAAAATAAGTAAAATTGCTCGGTTCTTATCGCACGACATATTTCGCGACATAAATTAAGTAATCGTCACAGATACTCTACACACACATACACACACACACACAGACAGAGAGTCGCACTTTTGCGACATATGTACGACAATAAAAAACCGTGCACAGCTACAAAAAAAAACTCAATACTCTGCACAAGGTTATGAAAAAGTAGGTGGCTTTGCGGCGAGCCAAGCGCTTAATATTTCAATTATAGCCATATATGCATTGCAATTCCCTCCCCACCCCCCACTCCGCTCCCCCTTTCGACTGAAACTGAAAGTCAGCAAAGGCAATTTGAGATTTGGCGCACAAAAGTCAAATTACAAAATAATTAAATTATCAAATGACCAGCAATATAAAACCAAACGCACTCTTAATTATATATATATACTGCATGTTCGTATATTTGTGCATATATATAATTACTGAAAGACACAAAGTTGCTTAGTTTTTGGGCCAAAAGCAAACTTTATAAGGCTTAAATCATAAGTTTGCTGTTTGTGAAAGGCTTGGCCGTAAATAATGTGAGAATTGGGGCTATTGTTGCTGTTTACGGAAAGGTTGTACCCATTAACAATGGGATTAAGGGGGCTATGATGGATTGATGCCAGTGTATGCAACAGGCGGAAGATAGTTTTTGAGAGCTCTTAAAATTACTTATATAAGTATATATACAATTAATCTAAAGACTTTTAATAATATTTTATTCCTAGAATGTCAATTCTTGATTAAATCTTTTGCATGTTTTTGTTTAAGAAAAAGCAAAGCTGCTGCCAAAGGTGTTAATTAGAATAATTAGAATGTATCCGTCAGGTTATAATGTATATATTTCTATCTGATAATAGGTATAATTAATAACAAAGGCTGGGTATCCGCTAGTCAAGCAGTCTCTACTAACTTTGTTTGCATTACGAAACGTGGGTTTGGTCATTTGCTGACCTTAGTTGTAGTCCGAGCCACGACTTACCTTTGAGCTGATAGACTGGACTGCCGACTGGCGTGTGCTCCGACAGGCTGAAGCGGGACATGTCGCCGGAGCCGGGCACAAAGTGCGGTTGATGATTCAGCAGCTGTGCCCCCGTCGAACCGAGCAGCAGCAGCAGCAGCAACATTAGCCACGGCAGCAACATGTTGCCGTTGCTAATTACAGTGCCGTTATGTATCTGTATCCGTTAGCTCTAAAGAATTCGGTGTTATTTACTCAAATATTTAGCACATGCAGCACAAAATTCACTTCACAAGACTCGCGTTGATTTTAAACTGTCTTCGCTTATGCAAAAGAAAAAACAAACGAAATAAACACAATAAGATTTCATTAAAACACAACTCTTTCAATGTTAGCCCCGCCGCCCAGTCGACCTTGGCTTGTGGTTTAAGGCAACGCTATTGCAATCGCAGCAGCAGCAACAGCAGCAGCAGCAGCAATTGCTGCATTTGCAGATTTGCGCTCAGTTAGCGTTTAAATGCCGCAAGCTTAAATCTAAGACCTTTGTCAGTGACTAATTGAAAAGTCACGCAGCAAGTGACATGAACTTGGAACTGTGGTTGTAATTAAGTAAGCCAAACACGCATTTGACCAATTCTAGCAAAAGAAATTCAACGCCGCCGTCAATTTCACTTTATGCGCTTGTGAAAAGTGGCACATGATGATGAGGCGGCTGCTGCCGAAGAGTTCCGATCATTGGGCTGAGGCGCTAGTAGCGCCAAGCGATTGGCAAATGTTGGCTTTCTCGCACACACACACACACACACACACATTCACACACGCACACTTCGAACAGCTGGAGATTGAGGAATGAGGAATGAGGCAAAGAAAGCAAGCAAACACACTAAAGACCGAAATGTGCAAAAAAAAATAAAAATAAAAAAATAAAAAAAAAAACAGGCAAGCAGCTTAAATAAATAAGCGCAGAAAACAGAACTGGTTGCTGCTCGGTGCGCTGGCGTAGCGTGCAGGCGCAGCCATTGCCCGCAGATACATAAGTATCTACAAGATACATATAGTCTTATGGTCAGCTCGTTTGCTGTTTGGGCAAAAACTAAAGGAAGAACACATAAAACGGAAAACGGAAGACCGAAGACCGAAGACATAAAGCACACAAAATAACACTGCAAAATGCTGGCCAAGCGCAAGTAACTCACATAGTTCGGCTAATTAGATGCACAGTTATTGGTATTGATAAAATGATTATTTCACTTTTCTTCGACGAAACCACAAAAAAAAACACACACGCAAAAAAAAACGCCAAAGTATGACGCCAGGTACGAAACTTGATTCTCGTTCCGAATATATTTGTGTGTTACTTTTTTTTGTTGTCGTTATTTTCTGGTATTTTGCCCACTGTCACACGGCCACTCACTCAGCGACGAATTTTAACCGCAGCAACGTCTTAACGACGCGACGTTCGCTCACCTTCTGTCTTTTGGCCGTTTTACCTGTTGCTGTTGCTGCTGCTGCTGTTCTTGACTGGCCAACGGCGTGCGTGATTCGGCCACAGGGAAATACTGGTTTCGTGCTGTCGCCGGTTTTGTTTTGATACACATTTCGCGCATGCGCAAAACGACTGGCAATGAATTAAATGCGAGTGTGTACACACTGTGCGGGGAAATTACACGCAGACGAAATTATTTACAGCATGCGCCAAAAAGTATGCTACACTTTTTGCAATTGAATTAATTGCTTTGAATGCATGCAACGGGTTGGGCAAATTTGAATAACTATTTAAATGCTGAATAAACACATTAAAAATATGCAAATTAAAAAAAAAAAAAAACTTATAAACATTGTGTGATAGACAAATGTGAATCTGTCAACAAATTGGCCTAAATCTAGTCATTAATCTATATATATGTTGTTCTTTTTATTACTCGCTAGGACCTGGACTGTCGATTAGGATTAAAAAATTAAAATTTTAAAATTTGACCTATTTGCAAAAATTTTAACATATTAATTTTTTAATGCCAATCGATTCTATAGACTTTCACGAGTTGAAAAGCTATTTCTTGCCCAGATCGGACATTATTTCGATGAGATATATTCATTTAACGTATGCTAGCAAAGTTTAAGTTCTTTAAAATCGAGTAAAATATTCAAATCGTCTCATGAAAGGCAATTTAAAGCAGATTTTGTAAAATACATTTATTATTATCAATTTTCTAGGTCGAAAGACAAATCACAAGACGATAAAAAAAAATACATTACCCATACATAATCAATTATGTTTTGAAAAAGCTCTTTACCTAATATAAAACTTTAACTTTCAGTATTTATTTTTAACACTTTAATAAAAAAAAAATAATTTTTTGTATATAAAGACTACAACTAAGCTGGTTCAGAGCGCATCGTCCACCTGGAACTGTATCAGATCCTCGACGGGAAAGCGAAAGAGCGAAGCCGTTTGCGCCTCGGCGGCCAGTTGATCGATGTGCGGCTTCTTGTGATAGCGAAAATGATCGCCCAGAACGCTGAAGCGACCATGATTGCCGCCCGGATTGCCGACGAGAGCAGCGGGTTGCGGCAATTGGGGAAATTGGGGCACCTCGGCCGCCACAATGGGATGCTCAAAGTCGATGAGCGACAGATTGTCGCTGCGCGAAATCGAGTGGGTTTGATTCTGCTGCGACTGTGTGGCAGCTGTGGTGGCAGCCAGCGAGCCATTGCCGGCGGCTGCCGCCTGGCGTGGCTCAACGGGACTGGGCGGCTTGGGCAGCGGCTGCTCGCGTTCGCTGGGGCTGAACGTGTTGCGATTGGCGGCGCTGAACGAGTGATAATTGTGGCTATAGAAGGGATTGGTGGAGGCGCGCACCGCCGGCGTTGGTTTCTGCTTGGGAAAGACATTCAGGTGGAGCATTATTTGATTGGAGTGAGTGTCCACAGCGCCTGCGTTACCATTGCCATGGCCATTAGCAATGGGATTGGTATTGGGATTGGCCTGCTGGGCATAGATGCAATCGTCGGGCGCCGAGTTTTGCTGGGTCTGCGGTGCGAACTTCTGCGCCTGGTAGAGCGCCTGCTGCTGGCTGAAGCGCGTGGCCTGATCGGGAAAGATCATGGGCAGCTGGCTGGACGGCTGTGTGGGAAACTTGAAGGGCGTCTGGTAGAGCGACTGCGGCTGCGCATAAATGGGCCCGTTGGAGGCGGACAAGGCGCCAGCCGAGGGCAGCGCATAGTCACCCTGGAAGGGATGGCGCAGCACCGAGGTGGGTCTGGACGGTGGCAGCACCGGATAAATGTCCAGGTTCAGTTTGAAGGGTATGCGCTTGTGCTGCGGCTGCCGCGTGGCGTTCAGCGCCAGAATGGGCGGAAAGCTCTGCAGGAACGGATCGGCCACAAAGTGCTGTTGGCTGCCGTGCTCCAGCAGCATGTTGTAGTTGCTCAGCTCCTGCTGCTGCTGCTGCTGCTGCTGCTGTTTCTTGTGCTTCTTCTTGGAGCCGGGCTTGCCAGCGCCAGGCGCCTGCTGCAGCGCCAGCAGATTAATGTCCTGCGGCGAGCGCGGCTTGTACGGATACAGCTGCTCGATGGCCACACGCTGATGCGGCGCACCACCGTACAACGGCATGCCCATGCCCATGCCCAGACCCATGCCCATGTTCATGCCCATGCCCATGCCCATGGGGAACATGGGCAGCGGAATGTTGAACTGCATCTGCTTCTTGTTGCGCTTGCCGCGGAAGAAGTTCGCAATGCCGCTCGACTTGAGGTTCTTGTAGTTGCCAGCGATGTGCAGGCCCGTCGGCATCATCACCAGCGACGGCATCTTGCTGGGCAGGCCGCCGTTCAGATGCAGATTGTGCAGTATGTCCTGGATGTTGTTCAGCGTGCCGTGCTGCCGCTCGGCCTCGCCCTTCTTGAACTGCTCCGGCAGCGGTCCGTCGAAGGGAAAGTGAAACGGCTTCGGCTTGAAGTCGTCGTAGGGACGCAGCGCCAGCGTGCCCGGCGTCTCCGAGTACTGGCGCCGCAGCAGCGCCGACGACGGCGGACGCTGTGTGGACAGGCGGGGCGGGCGTGGCAGCTGATCCCGCAAAACATCGCGCAGCGGCGTCATTGTGACGGATCGCTTGGGCAGCCGCTCATACAGATGATTATCTTCAACCTGGTTGCTGTTGTTGTTGTTGTTGTTGTTGTTGTTGTTGTTGTTGTTGTTGGCGTCGCCTTGCGCGTTGAGCTGCATGTGTTGCTGGGTTGCGTGCTGCAACGCATTGCCGCCTGGCGGCTGGGGTCGTCTCGCTTTCGTGCGCCATGTTCCGTAAATGGGCGCTACGTCGTCGGCACGCTCCAATAAGTAGGCAGTTTCGCCAGCACCACCATCAGCACTAACTGCAGTTGGCCCCTCCCCCTGCTCCACCTGCTCCACCTGGTCCACATCGTTTGGATGGAATTGCATTTGCTGGTGCATCTGCTGCAGATGCAGCTGCATCTGCTGCTGCTGCTGACGATACTGTTGCTGCTGCTCGTGCTGCAATTGCTGTAACTTGGCACGCATCTTCTCGATGTTGAGGCGTTCCGCCAACTGCGTCGGACTGTCGCCGTGGTTGTCACTTTCCGTGCTGGGCGTTGTCTCCGCCAGCGTCGTCTGATTGAGTAATTGCTGTTGCTGCTGCTGCTGCTGTTGATATAAGGCTGATGTGGAGGCGACCTTGACTACCATAAGAGACATCTGGAAAATTGAAAGTTTTATTTGGTTGGCAGCGTGCAATTGACGCCTCGGCTCACAATTGTGTACACATAGAGCAGGCCCATAATCCGTGGCCAGCGGCTGGCACTTGGCTGTGATCCTCTGGCAGGATCCAGACCCAGCAACGTTTTTTTGTGATTTGATTTGGGCTGTAGCTGGGCTTCTGGCTTAATGAACATTTTCTTTTTTCTCTCACTGAATTAACTTAGCTGAGCTTGGCTTTAACCGTTTCGTATCGTTGTGTTTCGCTTGGTATCGGTTCTGTTGGCGCACCTGACGCGACTTCCTCATCGCGAATCGCAAAGACGACTGCCTGCAGTGTCGGCCAGGCAGCTCCTAAAAACTTGCATCCAAAATGCAGCGCGGCTAATTAGAAAGTTTAACATACGAAAGCAAAACAGACAAATAAATTAATTGCCTAAATCATTTCGTGTGCAAAAGAAAATGAGATATTTAAGAGCCAGCGACCATGAACAACTCCAGATCGCATAGGCCAATACACACGATAAAGAATTGCAATGCCGAACGAAAACAGATTGTTAGTCGATGTACTTGAAACTCTCTTAAATTAAGCTAAATGTTAACATTAATGAAGTAATTACATGTGATGATAGCTGAATAGTTCAAAACTAACATTATTCCATAGCGTTGAGATGCTTCATTAAACAAAAAGTTTAATTCACTTAAACCCGTATGGGAGTCTTGGAGATAGAAGGACATTCCTTTAGATATAATTTAAATAGGTATAGATAATCATAATGATAATATGTATATATACTTTTAATTAGTTACATTCATCAAAATATATTATTATATATTTCACACCTTTAGACAAACCTTATGAAGTAGTTAAGCGACCCTCTCAGCTCCAACAGTTGCAAGCTCACGCGAATTGCGTCTTGTCTTTAACCAGCGAACACATTTCCCGTTGTTAAATTATAAATGCATATAAACCACATTTGATAAACTTAATTTATTGTTCGGGCTTTAGAAATGTTTATAAAAGATATTTGTTTTCATTTTATTTCAATATAGAGCTAAATAGTCTTCGAGACACAAAGTGCTGGGGAGGCAAACACGCATTTTGCTTTTGAAAAAAAAAAAAAAATATTAGACATAAGATACACAAGAGCAAGATCGGGTATAATAGCATTAAGAGGTTTTACAAAAATTAGATACATATACAGTGATCCCTAATTGTATGAGTATGCGATTCATTAATTCATAAAAACAAACAAGTTTCGTTCTTTGCCGACGCTTCAGTGGTTTTTCCCAATTTCGAGCACCCTCACAAAACGCTGTAAAAATCTTTTCGACTGTATTGACTAGATGTATCTAGCCCTGGAAATATGGTTGGCATTGCATTGCTAGATATATAGAGCATCAGTTATTGCATCCCCTCATAAGACAATATTATTTCAATTAAAATGAAATGAAATGTCACCCTCTCTCTGCCGTCGGCCGTCGTTGAATTCATCGACGGTCCTAACTGAGCTGGGCTGAACGGGTGCTTAGAAGTCAAAGGGAATGCTGGGCCGGGGATATTGGTAGCCCGAGTGTTTGGTCGTTGCTGGGGGCACGCTGGCCCTGGTCGGGGGTGGCACGTACGGGGTGGTTCTGCGGGTCGTCGGCACCGTGGCACGGGTCGTGGCACGAGTCGTTATGCGCTGGGTGGTGACGGGGGGCAGATAGGTCGGTGGCGGGGTGGCCCTGGTCGGTGGTGGAGTCGGGCGACGGGTGGTTGGTGGTGGTGGAGGAGGCACTCTGCGGGTGGTCGTCACTGGGGGCTGTGGCCGGTTGGTGGGTGGCAAGTAGGTCGGAGCTGGGGTAGTGCGGAAAGTGGGACGTGCTGTGGTGTAGGTCGGTGGTGGTGCTGGTCTACGGGTCGTCGTGTACACTGGAGGCTGTGGCTTGTTTGTGGGTGGCAAGTACGTAGGAGCAGGGGTGGTGCGAACGGGAGCCCTGGTGGTCGGTGGTGGTGGTGGACGACGAGTGGTCGTCACTGGGGTTGGTGGTGGAGTAGCACGAGTCGGTGGTGGTGTTGGTCTACGTGTGGTAGGTGCTGGGGTAACACGACGGGTCGTGGTCACAGGTGGCTGTGGCTTATTGGTAGGGGGCAAGTAAGTGGGTGCAGGTGTGCTTGTTGGGCGGATGGTTGCACGAGTGGTGCGGACGGTGGCCCTGGTGGTTGGTGGAGGTGGTGGACGACGGGTGGTCGTCACTGGGGGCAAGTAGGTTGGTGGTGGGGTTGGTGGACGAGTAGCCCGAGTTGGTGGTGGGGTAGCCCTGGTTGGTGGTGGAGTTGCACGAGTCGGTGGTGGAGTAGCCCTGGTTGGTGGTGGAGTTGGCTTGCGAGTGGTCACAGGTGGCTGTGGCTTATTGGTAGGGGGCAAGTAAGTAGGAGCAGGCGTGCTTGAAGGACGGATGGTCGCACGAGTGGTGCGGACGGTAGCCCTGGTGGTCGGTGGTGGTGGTGGACGACGAGTGGTCGTCACTGGGGGCAAGTAGGTTGGTGGTGGAGTAGCACGAGTCGGTGGTGGTGTTGGTCTACGTGTGGTAGGTGCTGGGGTAACACGACGGGTCGTGGTCACAGGTGGCTGTGGCTTGTTGGTAGGGGGCAGGTACGTGGGTGCCGGAGTGGTGGCACGAGTGGTACGAACGGTAGCCCTGGTGGTCGGTGGTGGTGGTGGACGACGGGTGGTGGTCACAGGCGGCAAGTAGGTTGGTGGTGGAGTTGGTGGACGTGTAGCCCGAGTTGGTGGTGGAGTAGCCCGAGTTGGTGGTGGGGTAGCGCGGGTTGGTGGTGGAGTAGCGCGGGTTGGTGGTGGAGTTGGCTTGCGAGTGGTTACAGGAGGCTGTGGCTTATTGGTAGGGGGCAGATAGGTTGGCGCCGGAGTGCTCGATGGGCGAATGGTCGCGCGAGTTGTGCGGATGGTAGCCCTGGTCGGTGGTGGTGTTGGCCTGCGGGTGGTCACTGGTGGCAGTGGCTTGTTGGTGGGTGGCAGATAGGTTGGCGCCGGTGTGGTGCGCACTGGAGCACGGGTTGTGGGCACAGTACGCCGGGTGGGTGGTGGCGTGTATCTCGTTGGTGGTGGAGTCGGTCTACGGGTGGTCACTGGAGGCAGTGGCTTGTTGGTAGGCGGCAAGTAAGTGGGAGCTGGAGTCGTACGAATGGTAGCCCTGGTCGTTGGTGGTGTTGGTCTGCGGGTGGTCACTGGGGGCAGTGGCTTGTTGGTGGGTGGCAGATAAGTTGGCGCCGGGGTGGTGCGAACGGTAGCCCTGGTCGTGGGTGGTGTTGGCCTGCGAGTGGTCACTGGGGGCAGTGGCTTGTTGGTGGGTGGCAGATAAGTTGGTGCCGGAGTGGTGCGCACTGGAGCCCTGGTGGTCGGAGGTGGTGGTGGTGGTGGTCTGCGCGTAGTCACTGGCGGCAGTGGCTTGTTGGTAGGCGGCAAGTAAGTGGGAGCTGGTGTGGTGCGAATGGGAGCACGGGTGGTTGGCACCGTACGCCTAGTCGGAGGTGGCGTATATCTCGTGGGTGGTGCCGTCGGCCTACGGGTGGTCACTGGCGGCAGTGGCTTGTTGGTGGGTGGCAGATAAGTAGGCGCCGGTGTGGTACGCACTGGAGCCCTGGTTGTCGGCGGTGGTGGTGGCGGCCTGCGAGTGGTGGTGGTTGCAGGTGGCTGCGGCTTGTTGGTGGGCGGCAAATAAGTCACGGGCACACGCGTCGGCGGCCTGGTCGGCGGTGGTTGAGTGGTGCGCTTAGGCAACTCAAATGGTACATCGGGTGGGGGATAGAAGTATCCCTCAGCGGCACGAACCTTACGCTGAAACGAGTCAAACTTTAAATTATAGATCGGTTCGCATGCTCCCAGCAATTAGCCATTAAGTGCTTACCTCATGCGTATCAGCCGTTGCGCTGGCCACGGCCACGACGCAAAGCGCCAAGACAAAAACTGCACTTCGCTGTGGAGAAACGAAACGGAAAGTAAATGATGAGCAAACATTTGTTGAAGTCAATTTCAGTTTCAGTTTCAGTTTCAGGTTGTTTAAAGTCGTTCTAACCCCTGCGCCTTATTCTAATTACCTCATCGAATTGTTGGCTAATACTAAAACCGTTTTTAATGCCCTAGGCCGCAATGCAAGGCAACTGTGTTTCAAGCATAGACGATGCACAAACGGCACCAAACTCGTTTAAAGTTCAGACGATGTCAGACACTCGAATGAAGTATTCAAATCAGCGACAACAACAGCAACAACAACAGCAACAACAACATCAGCAATTACTCTAAAATGTTAACGTGTAAAGTCGAAGACATTCAACTTTGACAGCATCTCTAGGTCACGGTATGTGGCCAAAACAAAGTCAAGCCCGAGCTATGGTCAACTTGATTATGCACAAATTTCTCAGCATGGGCTAATGAACACCTTAATAATAAAAAAAAAAAAAAAAGACAAACATAAACAAACACACGCAGAAAATGCAGGTGAAATAATTAATTAGTATGGAGACAAATGCAGAGATTAACTAAGATGCCGTCTTCCGTTGGCTGTCAACGTAGCTAATGTTTTATAATTAGCATTTTATGCGATTGCCGTTTAAATTTCGGCAAGGTCAACGTGAAGCTGTCTGCTGGCAGCAGCCAACGAAAGTGGTTAATGGCCAATTGCAATTAATTTGCGCACATATTAAAGCCACTAAGAATTTTTGATAAGTTATGTTTGCGGACGTTCGGGTTCTGGCCATATAAAAATAGCTAATTATGCAACCAAAACCGGCTGTGAATAAATTCTGCTTTGACTAGTCTTAAGCCAATACAAGACAGCGATATTATATAATAATAATAATCGACAGTGGCCATTAATAAAGTGAGAAAAACTGAAGTCGTCGCTCAACAAAATTAGCATACGCACTAAAGATCGACAGACGCTTTTGGCTGCCTTAGCCATAAAATCACCAGTTGGCTCGCTTTATGACCACATTTCTTTGATTCGACCACACAAAAGAATAAAACACGCACATACATACATACATCTACATATACATATACGTATACTTATTCTTGCCAAAAATTTGACTTATCGCTAAATCTTAAGACAAAGAATTAAGAAAAATATATATATATATAAATAAAAATCGTATCTTATTTAAATGTAAATGACTTTTAAAATTTTTGTGTGTGTGTTTTTTCTTTTTTTTTGTTTGTTAATGAACTTGAATTTTTTGGATGTTCTAAACTTGTTTGCTATGCAAATATGCAAGCGCTTGGAAGCCAAGTTGAAGTTGATTTTGTTAGCACCTAGGCGCTCGAAAGTGAAAGGACTAAAACCAGACTGAAACACATAACGTCCGCTTCTAGTTTTATTTTTTTTTCACCGAAGACACATCTCAAGCAAACTTAATGAATTGATCTTATCTCGACCATAATAAATTGGGGGTTGATTAGTGGGCTTTTATCAAAAGATGATCGCTTGTTGGAGACACGTTCAACTGGAAAGTAACTATAAATAGGTTCGCTCTTTAGAGTCGAGCACCCGACAACGTGTTTTAAATCATGGAGCACGCTTCCCAGTAATCTATTATGCTAATTTTTTAACAAATTAATTTATTTTACACACAGACATGACCTTGCATTCGCATCGGAAGCATCAATGACGCACATTTGGGTCAGCCAGACTCCAAATATGTTTAAAATTTACGCATTTTCATTGATCGACGTGGTTAAAATTGTTGGAAACGTGGCTTTTGACATGTGCACAGAAATCACTGACAAAATAAAATACCTTAAGTGTGCTTATATGCAAAGAAATGGGGTGAAAAGAATATTTAGCATAGTTATAAAGCAAACAATAAAAGTCTAAATGTAAATAAACCATTGACAGCAAATTTGTTTGGCTATATAAAAGTATTATTAATTAGTATGTAAAGAGATCTAAAACAAACACTAATTTGAAAATTGAACCCGGATTTTGGTTGTTCTCTTGTCCAAATGTGCCCATAAAAATACCAGCTTCATAATTGAACCTATCACAATTTTTTTTTTGTATTTAACTTTGTTGCTTCTGCAACTGTTCGGAAGTAATTTGCAGATTTGTCCACTGAGTTTATTCGCTAACCCTGTAACATTGCCTTGGGCATTTGTTGTAAGCGGTTCTTTGATGTGATTCTTTTGATAATTTGCGGTAAATCGCATTTGCAATCAAAAGACTTAGGCAACGAACTTGCTGCAGATCATTAACTGACTGAATGACTGACTGACAGACGTTGATCATCGCTCAATGGCGCGGGCAAGAATTTACATATATTAAGCAAAGGCAACATTTAATGGTCATTTGCCTAAATATGCCAATTCAAATGTCAACCCATGAAATAAATGGAAAACAAGTTTTCATTTCATCCGAAGCGTTGACATAGAAACCCTGGCTAAATGCTGGCAGCTTCTGCTGCTGCACCTGAGCCGTGTTAGCCAACTTAATGATTAAAGACGCAAATACTGACAGCTTAGCCGTGCAGTAGAATCTCCCCCCCCCCCCTCCGCTGTTCAACCACGTGGGCGCAACAGGGCGTATGCGTAATATTGGCAGTGACCAATTGGCCAATCGCTAACCGCACACATACACAAACACATGCACAACGGCACAAAAAACAAAAAAAAAACGTGTAGTTGAAAAAAAAATAATACTCTTCATAGCTTAAATGTCACTTGGGCCACAAGATAAGAGCCTGAACTCGTCCGCCTTGTTAAATATGTAAAAGCAAACAAGCGATCGATTATCGAATGGACGCAATTGATTTCTTGTATTGTATTGCGATTGTGTTTCCTTTTGGTCACTTATTTGTTTATTCACTTTGCACGAATGTCTTTTAATTTTTATATATTTATTTAGTTTTATTTTTAGTTTTGTAATTGCAACTAATTTTAGTTACCATATTGAGCACTTTTAAAACTGCAACAGATGGCAGTGTAGCTGTATATATATATATATATATATATCCCGACAGTGAGGTTGTGTTTGGTGTGTATATAATCCTTGTGTGTCCGATCGTATCAAAATTCAATGGTCAATTGAATTTTTGATCGATGCCAAGCAAAAAAGTTGCTTCAACTTCTGGGTCGACTCTGGGCTAGCAACTAAAGCATCAAAACTTGTAGATTCTCTACTTATATATACTCGGGGCGTCGCAACGGACGCTGCTGATGCCGCTTCTGCCGCCGTCGTCGTCGCTGCTGCTGCTGCTGCTGCTGCTGCGACGACTTGGGCGACAGCTGTTAACACTCGCTGCGAGTGAAGATGCTGCCAACAAAGACGCTGACGCCAACAACAACAACAACAACAACAACAACTGACCAACCGGTGCCAGTTTTCGGTTTCAGTACCAAAACTCAGTCGCAAAGCAGACGCTGCTGCTGTCGTTGCTGCCGTTGCTGCTGCTGCTGCTGGTGCTCTTAATGTTAATGACAGCATTGTTGTTGCTGCTGCTGCTGCGGCTTAACAGTCGCATAACATAAGTAAACGCACTAAAACAAAATAATCATAATATAAATTACTAAAAACGAACCAACAACAAATAAAAAAGTCCCCCGAAAAGGCTTCGAGTTGAAGTCTGCCGCGTGCTGAATTTGTTGCTTGGGTGTTGCTGCTGCTGCTGCTGTTGTTGTTGGTATTTCTATTTAGCTACTTTTATTTGAGCAAATACATATTAGATGACTTGTGTAGACACATTTAAGCCAGGCACTTGGCCAATTGGCCACTTGCTCTGAACTCTGCTTTAAATACTTGTTGTTGTTGTTGTTGCTGTTGTTGTTGGTTATCTGTTTTACTTTTTTATTTATTTAAGTTGCTGTTGTTTTTTTTGTTTTCTTAGTTTCAGTTGATTTTGCTTTTTTTTTTTTTTTTTTTATTTTTTTTTTTTTTTTTTTTTTTGTTTTTTTTTTTTTTTTTTGAGTAATTCGAACGCCCATGGATAATGTGCTCCGGCCGAGTGTTAAACACATTGTCATGCAGAGTCTAATTTGTAAACGAGATTAACATCCGAGAGCTGAAGATGTTGTAATTTTGGCAATCGCTTTCAAGGCTTCAATCGACGACACGGCAAATAGCCAAATGGGCAAATAGCTAACCCGGCGGCGTTGCAGATGAAATTAGCTGCACTCGAATGCTGGCTGGAATGCCATGCAGGCGTTGCCTCTAAGTGCAAACATGGCCAGCAGAGATTACAGCTGTTTGTTGGCCACGATTAGGCCTACATGCGGCGGCAATTGCAATCTGAAGATGAACCGGTTGCCGCTGCTGCTGCTGCTGCTGCTGCTGCTACTGCTGCTGCTGTTGTTGTTGTTGTTGGTGGTGGTGCGTGTGGTTTACCGCGCTGTGGCGGGTCAGTCGTGTCGTCCAACTTTGGAATTGAGCTATGAATGTTAAGGTAGGCGCGCAGACAGACGCTGCAGCCCCAATAACCAAATGACCTTTAAACGCAAAATAAAAATAAACACACACTCACACACACACACACAAACAGATGCTCGCACATTTTGTTTTTATTAAAAACAAAAAAGATGCTGCAGATGGAGATGCAGAGATGTGAACGCCAGATACGATAACCGAGTGCCAGAGCCAGTGCAAGTCGCAGCCATTGCCGCATCATTTTTTGCGCGTCCAACTGGCTGACAGCAACAGCAGCAGCAATCGCAGCAACAGCAACAGCAATCGCAGCAACAGCAGCAGCAATCGCAGCAAACAAGTTTTATTCGCTGCAGCGTATTTGTTATTCGTTCGATAAGCTGCATTTATTAATTTGTGATGCCCAAAACATGATCAAGTGCTAGTCACGCAAAGTGTCTCTCAAAAACTCACAACTCTTTTTTTTTTTTTTGCGGGGCTGCCCACGCGACCAAACAAATAATAGACTTGTAGATCTTCAGCTCATCAAGTTGTGAGTTTCTTCTTTTTTTTCATTTTTTTTCATTTTATTTATTTATTTTTGGTTATTCGTTTTTTGCATATCTCAAATATTTGCCGTATATCTAGATCATTGATTCTTGAATGGGGTGCTAAATGGTCTTATAATTGGAGTTTGCAATCGAGTGGCTTTGAACCAACTCAACAAGTGCCTACACTGAGCGAAATGAATTTAGAAATTTTTAAAAAACTAAACCAAGGTAATATTTATATGTATTTACCTTTTACTTGTCTACTCAAATTTATCATCTCTTTTCATTAATGTTTTCTTCCAGCTTTCTTTTAAGTTCGATTATTGCCCAAGATTTAATTTAATTCAACAACTTTTGAGTAAAGCCAACATAAGTAAACCTTTGTTTCAGTGTAGATGCGTGTTGAACTGAATAAGATATATAAAAGTCAATATTTTTATTATAACCCACTTTGCGAACTTAAGGCCCTGGCAGACATAACAAGCTAACTCCAAAGTTAGCTTTACATAAATAAATTAATTTGTTTTATTTTTTTTTTTTTTGGTAGTTGTAGTTAAATATGTTAACCAATATCTGATTGTGGTCAAACAAATGTAAAATCTTACTCAATAGATGCACCTAGAATACTCTTAGGTTGTAAAGAAGACTTTCGCTCAGTGTAGTTCTTTGGGCTTAAATGGCCATTTGAAATGCTGTTTAAGCCAGCCAAGTTGTTGGCTATCTACAAAGTGTGTTAGTAGTCATAAGTGAGTGCTGTGCAGTGGGGGCCATTAGGGGGACTTAATTGAAACATAATCGTAAACACTTTGGCTTTAGGAAGTCACCCTTAGGAAATTAATTGCCGCGTTGACCGTCAGCGCACACTTATCCATCCGCCAGTTAAATGTTCTTTTTATGAGAAACCTCCACCCAGGTGACAGGCGGCTGTTGCGATGTGAAGCTGCTGCTGCTGCTGCTGATGATGGCTAACAATTCGGGTCATAACTTGCTGTGCGCGGCTGCTCTCAGAGGCAATGACACCTGGCGGCGACTGCTGACATTTCAGATAAGTCATTGTGACAAATTTTAAGTTTAGCGGCGCCACAGCAACGAAAAAAAAAAAAGATTAATAGAAAAAAATAGAAAAAACCATTTCATAGCAAATGCAAATATTGGGTTTGCCCGAAAGGAAACGAAAGAAAAGTCACATCATCATTGCAGCTTGCCACACAGCGTGGCATGATGAAAAGCAAACAACGCGAGCTATTATTCAACTGCGATGTAAAAATGCAAAGCGCCGAAGGACGTGCCAATGATAGGTTTTGATTTTAGTTTTTTGTTTTTTTTCTGCGTTTGTCCATAGTTATGGATCGGCAGCCGTGTGCATAAAATTGATTAAAATTAATTACAAAACTGGCTTGTCAAATTAACGCACCCGATAGCCGTGACATGGGCCAGTGCCAGTGGATTGTGGATTGTGGATGTTGGATGTTGGATTGTGTATTGTGTATTGTAGATGCCGCCGTCTAACCAGATTCTAGACATTGATTTTTTTTTTTTTTTTTTTTTTTTTTTAGTTTGTTAACACTCCATGTATAGATTATGTGAGCTGAGCAGAAATTAGCAGCATCGACAAACAAAAACATAAATAAATAAATAAAATATAAGCGATTCCTGTAGTCAATTTTTATTGTCAAGTTAAGTTGTTCGTCTTTGTATTTTTGTGCGGAAATAATTTGTAACTTTTATCAGAGCAAAAATCTCATTTAATTAAGACTATATATATATGTTTATTGTATAACGCTTTATTAAAAGCTCAAATCGACGCATAAATCTTTCTATTTAGGTGTCAATTGGTGGCAAGTAAGAAATGTTGCGACATCTATCTAATTCCCGTAATTAAACATCTGCACGCACAGCCCATTAAAATTATAATTCAAGTTTTAAACACTTATAACTGACCAACGAAAAAAAAAAAAAAAATTCAAATAAAATAAAAGACATACAACAAATGCTAACAAGAATAGGCCTCAACGAATATTTATGATAGTCTTCTGTTCACAACCACATTATGTGTGTGTGTGAGTGTGTGTGTATTATAATTTGGCGGATCTGATAGAAACCACATTAAAATATATATACACACATATATATATTTTATAGTCAAATGTCACTTCAGTTGCGTCAGCAAAAAGAATACAACTTTGGACATCTCTTTAATTGTGCTTATGATTTATGCAAATTTATCCTTTATTTAAACATGCTCGCATCTACATACTAGTCAAGGCAGAGCAAATTTTATTACTTGTCAAGCTGCTTTAGATTTATATTTATGCAAAACAAGCAGCCCCAACCAGACCAGACCAGACCAACTAGTTCGCCAGTTTCAATTTTCAGCTCTTAGCTCTGCTTTTTTTTGAGGAAGTTCAAGTCTACAACATGGTATATTTTTCGATTGTCTTCATTTAAATGGAATATTTGTAGCGCCAGCCGATCGTGGGTAATGGCTTTCAATGGAAAAACATAACAAAACCCATTTGATTTGCTTCTGGTTTGTTTGTTTACCAAACAAGGAAAACTTGGCCACTTTTTGGGCTGAAAATTGACAAAATTTGATTGACCTTTGCCTAGCTTGGGGATTCACCTATGAATTCTCGGAACGCAGTTAAGACTCAACCTGCATTTTGAAATATATGAATATAATAATATCTTAACATTTTATATCTTGTATCTTGAAGATACTTTTCGCACCACTCGAATGACATTTGTCGTATTTGTTTTATAGCCTATTCCATTCGAGTGTTAAAAAAAAAAGCTAAATATTAATTGTTACGGCTTTTTGCCATTCCCTACCGCTATTAGCTGCTTCTTTTTCTGTTTATTTGAATAATTTGCAGTACAATAAATCGCGCTAATAATTAACATTTACCATTAAAATATTTATGGCCATGCGAAGTTCAATAATACATATTCTAGCCGTTTTTTATTGTTATACGGCGACGACAGGCGATGTTTCGAATTTGTTTATAATTGCCTGCACTGTCTGCTAACGGTTTCTTGCGAGTGTAGTTATAATTTATGCCAGTTAAAAATTTATTAAGTAGCTGTGAAATTTCATTAAAGCGTTCCGATTTGTTGGCCAGTTCCACAAAAACGTGTTTAGCGAACGGGCACAAAAAAACCCCATTAATAAGTTAGCCCGATCAAGGACACGACAGGCAACGGGCAACGGGCAACGGGCAACAGGCCAGCAAGGAACCAGTTTCGAATGGCCAATTTACTGGCCCAATTGCAGGCCATTGGCATTGAAATCCTTGTGCTGATGCTGGTGGATCTGCCGGCGAGGGTCACGTTCGGGATTGGGGCTGATTTTATCGGATTCCACGAAAAAAACCTGTTCGCAAGAATACTTGGTGGGAATTATGTAATATCATTTTACTCGCCGCCAGCTTAAGCGAAAGTTTTTTTTTATTCATTATTATGTTCAGAAAAAGATGTTCGCATAAATCAAGTGTTTATTGTAATTAGCCTAAGAGCCGACGCACAAATGGCCAAGAGCTAAGCTAAGCCTTATGGCCTGCTGTCAAGCGGCTATCAAGCATGTGATTGAGACAATTATTCAATGAGCTCTTAAGCGACTTCAGGCCAAAACGGAAGGTGCTCGAGCCAAAGACGAAGACGAAGCCGAAGCCGAAACTGAAACTGAAACTGAAACAGAGTCCGATTTGATTAATGGCCAAGCGAGAGTGCTGCACTTGTGGCCCAAACAAACAGAGCGCTGTAAATTAGCCAAGTTTTGAGTGCAAATCAAGCCAACTGAAATTGGAGCAGTGTCGTTCACACGCGCCGACAGACACAAGGCTGTCAAGTGAACTGCGGCCCAAGTCACAACAAAGGCAAATTAGAAACATACATAAAACATATATAAACATTCATTTATTTTATATATATATATATATGTATATAAATATATTTATTTATTGGTTTGTGTGTAATGGCTTATAGCGGGCTCAGCTGGCTTTAAGATGCTGCTTAACACATTCTACGCGTCTTGGCCAAATTTGTGCGACAAATAAAAATCGAAAATCAAAAAACCGAAAACCGAAAACCAAAAACTGAAATTAATTTAAAATAAACGACGCGCCGAACGGGTTATTTAATTTTAACACGAACTGGTTCGCTTGCCTGTACCTACATATAAACCCGAATACATACATATATCCCTTAATATACACACATGTACGTAGGTGTGGTATTTGTTGTAGACAGTAAGGCTCTGCTTTAGAAGCTCGACCAAAATTTACAAGTTTCACATGCAAATTTCTCGAGATGTTTTTTTTTCTCAAGTTTAAAGCTTACAATATTAAATGCGAGAATTTATTGATGTCGCCCAACGGCAGCTGAACTTTGTTTGTTGGCCACAGCCCGGGTTCAAGTTCGACGCCACGCAAACGTTTAGAAACGTTTAAGCCAAGTCCGCTGGCTTCCGCCTCTCGAAGCTGCCAAAAGTATGCTATAGCAAAGTGTGCGGCGAATCCTTGCGGCCGACGTAATTAAATTCGCCGCAATTGCGCAGCGTTGCCAGACGTCATTTGATTACGTCTATCGAACGTTTTTAATTGGTTGTCGCCCCTCGCCGTCTCCGCTGTGTCTGTCTGTCTTATTGGCTGAAGGTTAGTTGGACAAGTTTTCAGATTTGTCTGTCAGCGAATTAAAATGAATTCGATATAAAATAAGTAAATACATATATATATATATATAAATATAATGTGGTTTTAGGCAAAGGCTGTGCGCATAGTTTGTAGACCAAAAGCCACAAAAACAAAGCTAGAAAAACGAAAAAAACGAAGAAAAAAAAAACCACTGAGCGCCCAACTATTTATTAGCTTTAATTTGAATTTCGTATAATGCTGCGAACAAAACTCGTTGAGCCGCTTCTGCAAAGATGCTTCTACATATTTCACAAAAAAATATCAAAATTAAATACAAAATACAAATACGAATACGAATAGCAACAACAGCATTGGCAACAACAAAATCAAGTTCACCTCGAGTATATCAAATTTGTACAAAATTCATCAGTCAACAAATACGTCAGCTGGAAATATGTATATGCTCGCAGCCACAAATCTTGTGTTATGCAAAACAGAGGAAGCACTGCGGTCGCCAAAGCCAACACCAAACATATTAAGATACAACAAAAGACAAAGATACAAAGATACAAAGTTACCAAGATGCGAAGATACTTCTGGCACGTATGTTTCTCAGTGTACCTGTTGAGCAGCGATTAGCGTCTTGGTGTGCGCTTTAATGATTTTCACTAATATCTCAAAACATAAATCAGTCACTTGTTTAGCCATTAGATATGCCGGTTCCCTCGGATTCAATTTTTCGGTGGGAGCTACCAAGCGCATATTCATAATTATAATTATATCTTTTATACGCTTGTAGACAATATGTTTAATGATGCGCTTTTATTGTGGCTGTAATAAATAAATACACAAAGGTTTTTTTCTTTTGCTATTGCAACCGCAAAAATATGTTTCAAGATTGCCGATATCACGACTTCTGCAGCAACTTTTTAAAACTACTTAAGCTTTTCGAAATTGTGGGCGTAATTGTATTTTATTGATTTACCGTTCTCTTGTGGGCGTGCAGAATGTTAAATTAAAAACAAAAAACCAGATATTTAGCTTAATTTCCAACATTATCGAAATATCTTGAAACAAAACCTGATCTTGAATTTGTTTCTTTTAAAAACAATACTTATAAGGTTATTTAAGTTTAAAGAGTTATGTTGTTAAGTCCAATAAAATAACAAGTCAAATTTGGCAGCTGTTAATGAGGTTTTTAGCAAATAAATTAATTAAAACCACTAGAAATGTTCAAAATGTTCAAAATGTATTTTTCTTAAGTTTATTATTTGCTTTGCATACTTTTCAACGCGTGTGTGAATAATTTAATGCTGCATACTTTTAGGCATATACGTTATTCCGCAAATATTAGAATATAAAATAGAAAGCGTATTAAAACTGCCTCTCAACTGATCAAAAAGCAGTTTTAACAGTGTTATAGTATTTATATTCATTTGTAGGTTAAATGTATTTATATAAATTAAAGAATAGAAACACTTTCAATTACTGAGTTAGGTTATGTTATCTTTAAAAACATAAAAGTTTTGCCTTCAAAAACGATCATTCCTTTAGCAGCTATATAATAAAGTAGTCCGATATGTCAAACGGCGACTTAAGTAGAATCTGCATTGAAGAAACGAACGATAAAAGCTTCAAGACTTAGAAACTAGTTTGCTTGGAAGCAGACAAACTTACACAACGCTAGCTTGGCTGATGATACTAATTATTTATATTTATATTTTAATTAATTTATAGGCACTTCTATGTCTTATACATATCGTGACTAAACTGCAATACCCTTTATCTAGCCGGAAATACAAACCAGGCATACTCGACTAACTAAGTTAACTGTTGTCCAAATGTTACCATGACAAATTTAAAAAAAGGTTCGCATTTATAATTTACTAATTATATCATTTATTACATTATATCGTTTTTGTAATCGTTGTGCAGTTGACTTAACAATTAAACGCAATTCGTACACTAACTAAACGTTATCATTTATAGGACAAGCTAAAACATAAAAAAAAAAAATATTCAAATGTTTAACATGCACGCAAATACACAAACACATACACACACATACATAATACGCAGGCACGCACAAATGATTAACATAAAGCTTAACTACACGCAATCCCCTGTTGGGATAAAGTTTACTTAGTTGTGGCGGCGGCTGAATGACAACAGAATTATATTTATACGTTTATCTCAAATTTTGCTTATGACATAGACTTAGGCTAGACATGCTTGGTATGTACAGTTGGAAAAACTAGAAGATACACTTTGCGTTTGGGCATAGTTCGTAGTTCGCGGCTTAAAGATAGATCTGCAATTGCAATTTCGTACAGATTCAGATACAATTATTTTGGATGTAACAAGTCTTTTTGAATGTGAATGTTTCGTTACCGCCTGAAGCCGGGCCACAGTTCACAGCTCTGTCGAGTACTCCTCGGGATTGATGTTGAACTTGCGCCAACAGATGTGATCGCCTGCAGCCGCGGACGTGGGCGGAGGTAGCTTGTGCGTATTGACACTGACCACGGAGCTGGCCGAGCGCTTGATGTGCGCGTTGGGCGCCGGCGCCAGGCAACCCGTAGAGCGACCCAGCGGATTGCGTGACATGGCCGGATTACCGTTGCCGCTGCCGCTGCCATTACCAGTGCCATTAGCTTTACCATTGCCATTGCCGTAGCTGATGGACTCATTGGAGGGCGAGATCTCAATGCGCGTGGCATGGCTGCCACTGCCGCCGTCCGAAAGTCGCCGGATGTAGACCACCTCGCGATGCTTCTCGACGGTCGTCGGACCGCCGATCGGACCACGGGTCAGCGTCTGTGGCTGGGCCGTTTGGCGTGCGCGCTGCGAATACCTGAGCGGCTTGCCGTCGCTGGCCTGGAATGGCACATACTGCTGCGTGATGCCCGGAAACTTGTCGACGCTGATGTCCTCCTCGATGGCCGAGTCGCCGAACATGGAGCCGCTGTAGTTGGGGGAACTGTTGCCGGGCGTCGAGGATTTCCAGTGCGTCTGCTGGGGATGTGTTACCTGGCCATTGGGGCCGCCAAACTTTTGGGCACTCGAGTACTGGCCCTTCTTGATGGAGTGCGTATAGTCGCGGGTGCCGCGGCGGCGCAGGGTGAAGTCGCGGCGTCCGGTGTCCTGGCAGACGGAGCGCCATTGCTTCCAGGAGTGACGGGCCAGCGGATCGGCCGGGCCCCATTCCTTGGCCGGCTTGGAGGCCTCGCAGATCATGCCGAAGAAATTGTACTCGACCTGGCGGAAGATCTGCACGCAGGCAATGATCATGATCACGGCCAGGGCGAACAGAATTGGCGCCCAGCGCGGCAAATAACCTGCGAGCAGATCGAACTGATCATCGTCGGCGCACCACCAGACCAGTATGCCCGTCAGGATGGCCGGGCAGCTGCACCACAGCCACATCCAGCCGCGAAAGATGGGACGGCCTATGGAGAACTCCAGATCCGTGTAGATATTCTTGGCGCCGTAGATCCACGTGATCGCAATCAGCTCGAAGACCAGCGCCGTTATGGCCAGCGTGCCCACAACACGCGAGTCGAGCACACGGGCTATCTGGAACTTGGGCGCGGCGAAGGACATGACAGCCACGACCAGAGCGATCAGGCAGATAACATAGTTGGGACGGCGTGGCACCAGCCGCGTGGACGTGTACACCGCCACGGTGATGGAGACAAGGGCCGAGAGTATGATCAGCGCATAGATGAGCGAGGGTATGAGGTGACGCAGCAGCTCGCCCTCGGACTGAGCGCCGTACAGGACGCGATCATAGATGGCGGTCAGCGACTTCAGCTCGTCCATTGGCAGAAAGCCGTTGGACGAGAAATCGAACTGGACCATGAACAGCGTCACGGCAATGGCATTGATCAGCAGATTGAAGCACAGATAGACCACCGAGGTGCGCACTGCGTCGCCTTTGTAGAGGAACTTGCCCGTCAGCATTGGCATTGCGCCGAAGCCGCAGTTCACCGAAAACAGGACCTGCATCAATGCATTAAACCAGATGTTGCTCTCGCCGAGCAGGGCGCTGTCGAAGGTCCACAGCTCGGGGAAATAGTGGCGCGAGAAGGAGTTGCGCACCTCCCAGCCAGTCAGGGCGCAGAGCAGGCAAAGTCCGGCCAAGCCGTAAACGAACAGACTGCGGCGCAGGATTTTCGCATTATGGGTGCTAAAAGCAGAGAGAGGGAACAGCGGGTAAGTAAGCAATCATTTAGTTAAGAAAATGGGTCTTACCACAACATCACAACTATCCAGAGACCAATTAGGCCAGCGGCCAGCAGTCCAAAGTAGAGGGGATTGCGCCAGAAGGGCGTCAGAAAGGTCTGCTGCAGGCACTCCTGTCCACTGTTGCCCGTCACCGTATAGCCATTCTGTTAAGAGAGAGTATTTAGAATAGTATTCGCAGGGGGAGGACTCTTGAGGACACTTACCATGCTCAGCTTTAGATTGCCCACGCACTCGCGAAAGGGTAGGTTATTGGAGGCGAACATTCCAATGTAGGCCAGCGCCAGCACAGCCTGCAAGGATATCCAGATGGCCGACACCCACGAAGCAAAGCGACTGATAATGCTGGCTCCTGTGGGATAAGAAATTAAATATATAATAAATAAATATTGGATATATTCATGAAATCTTGTTATACAATAATTGTTCTACTTATAGAGAACTCTTCCATCATTTTACAAAAAGATATTCAAGACTCCTTTGATGACATGTCCCTAAGGTTGTCAGCTAAACTCATGACATGTCATCGAATATGTCACCAATGAGCAAAAGTGCATCTTCTTACATTGCCGACTAGTCTGCATATTTGACTAATTAAAATCAAATTTATATTTGTTACCAATCTAAGTTCGAGCTGTAATTAACAACTATTGCATATCGAGTCAAGGCGTTAGTTTGCAGCTTATTTGCAATAAGCTCCAATATTTCTTAACAAAAAGCATAAAACAAATTGAAAAAAAGGGGCGATACAGCTATGGCATTCCTTTGCAGCACCCAGCAGTGTATATATTATGTGTAGTATTTTTAACTGAGGTCTTTTTCGAAGGTGTTGTGTCGTAATTTGCAGTTGTTTTTTTTTTGTCGATTTTGCCATTATTAAGTATGTTGCTCTCAAATATTGCTCATATTTTTGAATATCGTTTGTTTCTCGTTACAATTGTTTTTTCCATTTGGTTTATACTTTTTTGTTCATATTTAGAATTTGCCTTAAACGTTTCTCTATGGTTATTTTTGTGTGGACGCGCGTTCTCCGCCAGCAATTTTCCACAAGGACTGGGCCTGACTGTCGCTGCTGTTTGAACACACACAAGGAGCTCAAACCGGATGTCGTACTTGGAGGAATCAAGAGGGACCACGGGTCCAGTTAGTTTGGTCGGTCTCACCTCACTCCTCACTCCTCACTCCGCGGCACAGGATGTTGTTTGTTGTTTGTTGTTGAGATGGAGGACGGCACACACAGTCTGAAGTCGCTTGGCGTCCACCAGAGCTAGCCCCCCCGCGGGGCTCTCTCTTTGTCCAGCTGGGAGTCCTGCTCGGCCACTGGGGGAAAGTGCCGGTTTTCAAGCGCGCGCCAGCGATTTTCACGAACGGGACACACACACCAATGCATTTTGCAGATTTTATATTTTTTTTTTTCGATTTTTTTTACAGAGTTTTTCTGTTTTCCTGATTTAACACACGATGATGAATCATTATCTACTAGGTCACATTTATTAAGTTTAGTATTCGTCTTTTTTTTAGAGTATTTTTTTTATGTATTTTATTAGTTTTTTTGTTTGCATTGATATACCTTTGGTCTGATAAGTTGTTTTTTTTCTTTTGTCTTTATATTTAACTTTGCGTTTCGTGATTTCGATTTCTGTGTATAGACTTTTGTTGTTGTTGTTTGTTGTATAGTTGTTTTGTTTGTTGTTGTAGATGTTGTTGTTTTCGCTTCTCTCTCTCTTTCTCTGTCTCTCTCTCTCTCTCTCTCTATCTCTTTCTCTCTGGTGCTTCCATTTTGCATTTGCAATGTGCAGCACCTTCTATATGGTTTTTTGCTCGATTGCAGAGAATGCCTTTAGCTTTTGCATCAGAGAGAATTTTATATATATATATGACGAAAGTGTTGTTGTTTTTGTTGTTGTTATACTTTGTTGTTTGCGGCGCAGCGTTTTACCTGGATGTTAAATATGCTTCTCTTCTCTCTCCCTCTCGCAATCGTAACTTCTGCTTTAAGCCCCAAGGGACACAATTCTCAGAGTGGGGGTTAGAGCGGGATGTGTCCAACCGTCGTTACTGCGGAATGCACGACCGCCCCAATAGTCCTGCGAGTGTCCTTTGCTATTTAAGCTACCACTGCACGAATTGCAATTTGAGAATTACAAGCGCAGCGATTGCACTCGAGCGCAGCTTTTGCCCCAAAAGCTTTGTCCTTGCTTGCAGTGCTTGCAGTGCACAGCTTTTTGCAAAAGCAGCCCCCTTTTTACGCAAACACACACACACACACACACACACACACACACAGTTGCGCACACCGAGTGGGGGTTGATTCAACCTGTTGCTTACCTTTGAATATGGGCGAGGCGCGCCAGGTGTGCGCCGCCCCCTGGCCCAAGAACTGGCCCACCGAGATCTCGAGCAGCAGCATGGGCAGGCCGACTAGAAACAGCAGCACCACATACGGCAACAGGTAAGCGGAGCCATAGTGGTCCAGTTCACGTGGGAAGCGCACCACATTCGCATAGCTGACGTTCAGGCAAATGCACAGCACAAGGCCGCGAAAAACCGAGCATTTTGTCTATAGATGTAAAAAGAGAGGAAGGGAAAGAAGAAGTTGCATTAGTAAAAAAAAAAAAAAAAAAAAAGAAAAAAAAAAAAAAAAAAAAAAAAAAAAAAAAAAAAAAAAAAAAAAAAAAAAAAAAAAACGAATAAAACAAATATCAAACACCCACAAAAACAAAATCATTTCCGGCACTTCCGCTTGCGACTTGTGTAATTTTAGCTCTCTTTTATTTATTTATTTATTATTTTTTATTTTATTTACTTTCAGTTAACAATAGGTATGTCTGCTTGTTTATTTGTTTTACGAATCTATTTCGCACACTCAACAGCACAAAGAGCTCCCCAGTTGGGTTCTTGTATTTATCTAACGCGTAATGAGCAGCAAAAGAAAGTGTAGCCCTCATTACGAGAGGCCAAAATGCCGCTGCCTGCAAAATGTGCCGCATAAGCCCATTAGATGCGGAGCAAAAACCACCAACAACAAAGCCAACAACAGCCAACAGCAACAGCTGTACTTTCAAATCCACAAAAAAAAATATATAAACTATATATAGACCTGTGAGTGTTGTATATATAAAATAAAATCGCTGGCTACTGGAACGTTTTTAAGTGAAATTCATTCAAGAGAGCGACGCGCAGTTATCCGGACGAGCGGCCAAAGCGACGCCCAAGTAAACGCAGTTAATAAAGCGAAAACCGCACAGTGAAAATGTAAACAAAAGCCAAACGCCCCAAACCTCAGCTATTAAAATAATAAAAAAAAAAATACATATATATATACGCCTATAAACATTGTATATCACATGCCATATATCCATATCATGCATCGATACAAACAAACAAACACACTTAACTGAAAGATAGATTTTATATAACTAACTGCGATTTAGTTGAACTTACTTTGCGATAATATCGAAAGGGCACATCCTCGTGCACAACATATAGATAATCGGCTAGATATTTAGTTGTTGGTATTTCCATCTTGGGACAGATTTTGTATTGTTTATAGGTACAAAAGAATTTGTCATTTTCTTGCATTTGATATGATTTGCATAAATAATTCACGTGGATTTGCCAATTTTATGAAATTTATAAACTAAAAAAAAAAATGTATGAAAAAAATAAACAAGTACGCCTTTTGATTTATAAAGCACTTAGAAATTCAATTAAACTTTGTAAATTTTCAAGTTTTTAATGAGGGTTTCTTTATTTTTTTTTTTTTGTTGTTGTTGTTATTGTTTTTATTTAAAGCTTATTTCAGCAACGACTTTTAACATTTTAATTTTTGCGGCATATCATTTATGTCACAGAAAAAAAAAATACTTGAAAACAAAAACAGCGATGGCTTTAGGAAATACACACAAAGAGGGAAAGAGACAAGAAGCAGACGAATTGTATAAAATTGTATGTGGAACGAGTTATCGTTAACGTTACGACGCGGGCGCTTTAAATATTAATTGGCAACACCTTCATTTGGAGTTAGCCCTGAACCGCTTATTGAATGTCTTTTGCGAACGTCATAGCCCAAAAACGCATCGTATATCAGCGAACGAGACGCGTGTGCTGGTTCCGTAAACGAAGACAAATTGCAGACACTGTTATTAGATATGGATTGGCTTGGCTTCGTTTTGGTTTTAGTTTTGAGTTTTAGTTATGCGCATGCGCATGAGCATGAGCATGGACTGGGCGGGCACACGCGGCGTATGCGCAACGGAACGCAGCCAAATGCAATCGATCGGCAAAATTTGTCACGCATTCACAGACACTCGTTTAACTCGTATTCACTTGAAAGGGGGGGAGAACTGCATTCGATACGCGTTGCGAGCACCACTCATCATCACCGGAGCAGCGTCGACTGGCGACTGCGCCGACTCCGAGATTGGCTCGACAACGAAAATCGCGCGCAGTCGAATTTTGATTGGAAAATTCGAATGAGAAAATAAAACGAAACGAGTTTCTTTCTTTCATTAATATCTGAACCGACGACGCCGACGCCGACGCCGACGACGACGACGACGACTTCGACGATTTATGCGATTTTCCTCTTTATTTCTATCACTCACTGCAGCTAAACTTGGAGCTGGAGCTGGAGCTGGAGCTAGCGCCTGGAATTTATGGAACGAGGGACAAGTGCGGGGAAACTGACACTGGGGGCGACCACACGTAGCGTGCGAGCTGAGCATGAACCGAACCGAACCGAGCTGCTCTCTCATTAATGCAGAACTGACGCTGGCCGGGCGGCCGCGAGTCTCGTTAAGCGTGGCTTTCTACGCGAACAGTCGCTGCGCTAAGTCCGCGCACCCGAACCGCACAGAGCCGAGCTCTGCGCTTCGTTTCCTCGGCATGCTGAGCATATGGCACGACATACAACAGATTCAGATTCTACAACAGCGGGCAAAGGTGTTTGATACACATTTTGCCGCGTCTTGTTAAACACATTTTATGTTTTTATATCGCTCTTATCGCGATTGAAATGTGCGTGTGTGCGTGTGTGCGTGTGTGACTGTGCATGCGTGTGTATGCGTGTGTGTTTGTTTTCTTCAATCGTAAAACACCCACAAGACGCGACTGCGCAGCAGGTCGCACTAATTGAAAGTTCTAAAAAAACTCCAAGAACTCAACGTTCCCATATCGTGAGCATAATTAACTCGAATGCTCGCTCCATGGGCCAAGCAGGAAGTGGGCTAACACAAAAATAATAATAATAAAAAAAATACAAGCCCCAGCCCGAGGAGCACGATGAAAACCCGTCCATTAGACTTGACTTGGCGCTTCTTCTCACAGTTAAATTAAATTTCATTTTAACACGTTCTAAGCAGCATAATTTCATAATTCTTCTTTTCATAATTATTATGTAAGCATGCGAGCGAAACTGGCACTCGAACCCCAGCCCGAAGATCTCTCATGTCTGGGGCGCATAATTAACAGCGCTCACTGTAATACACAACCACAATTGCAAATAAACAATAAATGATTTCGGTCTAAGCTCTGTTAATAGAAAATAAAAATATTATAACTGACGCACACTTGAAAATAATGTGCTGGATATTTGGCATTAGTCAGATACAAGTTGAGCACGGAAATTCAAATACAAATTGTTTATTTATTGGCCATCTATTGGCTGATTGAGGTGCTGGCCATAAACGTAGTCGAGCAACGGAAATGTGAACCCATTGTATATAAGCACTTGATGGATTGATCGAAGCAACGCTGAGAGCGTGACTTTCCCGAATTTTTTTTCGTAGAAATGTATTCGATAAGCATTAATTGAACATACCCTTTAAAACTTGAAAAAAGGTGGACTAAACTTTAACATATTTATATATATTTATGTTGTTCTTTTACTTAACTAAAAAAATATCTGTTCACAAAATGGATTTAAAACCCAATTTATGCTTATTAAACTAAAGTTGTCAAGTAACAAGCGTTACTTGCAGGGTATTTGATAGTCGCATACTCACAGCAACAAACATTAACGCTGTCAGTTTGTGCTTATATTGTTGTTTATAGAATTTTTACTTTTCGCCTTACGTTTAGCATTCATAATTGCTTTATTTTCATAAGCATTTGGTGCTGGCTTTTTGCCTGGTTGTGTGCCTGGCATTAAAAACGGCCAAAGTGGCCGTTAAAAGGCTGCTTTGGTTTGAAAAAAAAGAAAAAAAAATCGTATAATAAACGAGGCGGCATTCGGTGTTGGTAAAAGCAGTCAAGTGTGTGTGTGTGGAAACCAGCCAGAAAGTGGCCTATAAATAAACCCTTTCTATAATTTCTCGTATGCTTTTCTACATAGAATTCAATTCGAATGACATTTCATATAGAATTCATATCTCATTTAAGGCAACCGTCGCTGCTGCTGCTGCTGAACGACAACAATTACAATTTTATATAGTTGTGTTTTTTTATTATGCGTCTGCGTTGAATTGTCGACTCGAAATTGGAGTGTGAAAATGCGTGCACAATGAAACCACAGCCAGAGGCTGGCAATACACAACAACAACAACAACAGCAACAACAACAACAACAAAAAACAGTCTTTTGTCAACTAGATTGAATAAGAGACGAACACATTGTACGCTCGGACAATCCCTTTTGTATCGCGCTCACTTACAGAGCAATGTGGCAAAGTGTAAAAGCTCTGTATTGGGATGCATCTGTTGGGCCCTCGAGCATTGCGGTCTGGCCGACGAATTGACGGACTGTCCAACTTACTTACTTACTTACTTAGTTACTGACTGACTGACTGAATGTGTGCTTGCTTGCCTTATGTGTGTGACATGGGCTATTGTTTTACTGCTGTTTTTTATTTCATTATTTTTTTTTTGGTTGCGTCTAATCAGTGGCAAGTGAAAGGAATTGGAATCATGAAGCCATAGAGCTGCCATATCGCTAACTAGCCAAGAGTGCTTCGTTACACCCAACCCGGTAGCGCAGTGTTGCGTTGCGCGCAACATTGCCCAATTGTCGCTGGGAAGAATCTGTGAAGCGCACACACGACCGACCACAAAAACAAACACCTGTACAAGCCGAAGCACATAAAATTCTACTCAATATCTTGGCCACTTTCACTGGCGGTGGCCGCTTTCAAAATGTGTTGTTCGTCCATGCAATTCTAATAACCGCCAATTATCATATTGCTGCCCACAGCGAATCGAGCCGGTTTCGTTTCCAAGCATTATTATTTGTATCACTGCAACAAACAAAAATGACGTCATCATTCAGTCAGCCAACGCAGTCAGTCAGTCAGTCTGTCTGTCATTGAGTCAACCAATATTTCCATTTGGGGCTGTGGCTCTCTTAACGCATAAAACGTGCAACTGGCGTCGCCGAATTCGCACCGAAAATCGCTGCACATTTTACGTTTTGTTGAACTTGTTAATCAGCGAATTGGAAACGAACAGCCATAAGAGATGAAGTAACAGACGTAAGTGTATATGTGTGTATACATTTGCTACTGTATACACCCACCACACACACACACACATACACACACAAACACACACGTGCAGAGAACAGGCCCAGCTGCCTGTTGCAAGCGATTTTCAGCCAATAAACATTCATAATTATTGTTCAAATGTGAATGCGCTTTGTAATGCAATAGAAACATTCAGTTTGAATGCATTTTCGTATTGGTTTCTGCGAACAATTTTTGATTCGAGCTAAAAGCTTAAGCACGCCCATATACAAACAAAAGACTTAGGCGACAAACTCGCAACGGCCAACCCTCAGCATATGCAATTGTTTTTTTTGCGTTGACTTAACTTCGTTATATGTAGCATACTTTTAGGCAGCTGTGACAGTTGATATGCTAATTTTCGAACTCGAAATATTCGGTGCCTAAATAACTGTTATATGTATATCAATTTTTAAATTGCCTTATTAACTATTTGACATACTCAAGGAAATACAATAAAAATGAACAGAATAAACAGAATTTAAAATATATGATTATTGCAGAATGTAAACATTAAGTTTTTATTAACAATTTATATAAAGAGAACCTTAAGACATTCCAAACTCTTATTTCATTTTTAAAATTAGTTCTGTTAACAAATGGTTCAATGTGTGTTTTATAAAGTTAAATTTAGATGTTTAAATACCCACTACCAAATGAGAATGTCTTTCAATTTAAACACGAAACCAACTGAATTAGCCGTTACTAATTTGTATTCAAGAAAACCTAACCCAAACTGAAAAACCTAATTAAAACCAATTAGCAGCTCTTTGGCATATTTACAACGTGCACTTTGCACTCATTCCAGAACGCTGTGAATAGCGAATGCAATTAGCGCAAATTGTTAAATGCCGCTAGACACTCACTCAAAAATAAAATATATGTACATATATAAAAAAGAGAAGCCAATTGGAGGGCAGTGAAAAGCAAATGAATGATGGTCTCCGTCAAAGTCTCGGTCCCAGCCCAGTCCAGACCTCCAGTCCAGTGGCTCCACTAACCCAAATAAAAAATGTAAACGGGCGTACTAACTAATGCCGAAACTAGTTTTACGATGTTGTACAGACAACCCTATAAAGCAGGCGCATTAAGACGGGCCGCAACTGGCATTGTCGGCGGAAAAACAAAAGAGTTAGCCCGATTTTTGACAAACGAGTCGAAATTTATTTCAAATGTCAACAAAGAGTTGTGCTATTTTAGTTGTCAAGGTTTGGGGCCGAACGAGGAACGAGTTTCTCATCACTGATGATCAGCGGCTGATCAGCACTCGATATGATAATAAGCAAACAAAAAGCACACAAAACAAACAAAAAGCGCGAAAATTAATGCATGATTAAATGCCGCAACATAAGTCGACGGCCACGGAAGCATTTGCCTTTATAGATAAGCCGCAAACTGAAATGTATTTCATATCGCACGTAGCCAGATCTTAGACGATCTTATGATCTTAGCGCCCCAATTGATCAATGGCTCTGCGAATACACATTACGATCACGTACACTTCAAATTTTTGCTGGCTGAGTAATTAATTCAATCATTCATGAGTAATTTAGAGCCATAACAACTGATAAGCACCATTTAATATTTATATGATTTCGTGCTCACATTAAATAGACAAAGATAACGCTTCAGTTATTTGTTTTGTCACAGGTGCTAGAACATTTTTTAAATATGCGCAATGAAAAGGCAACATTCCATTAAAAAATATAATTGTAAAAACTAAAAAGATACATTTTCTTTAAAAGCTAATAGCATGATATGGCAAAATGTGTATATGATATATTAGATTTAAATATATACACAAAAAAGTTGTAGCTTATTATTTTTTAATTATAAGTTTTTGCGGTTTTTTCTACACTGGAAGAGGCTGTTCATAATAAGTCATGATTTATGCATAAAAGGCAAACTTCTTGAGTTAAAAGTTTTTACGCGTTATATTTGTGATTTGCTAAAACTTAACACTTGAGAAACTTCATATAAATCTTTATATATAATAAGCCAAATTGCTGTCATAAGAACTATTTGTCGCAAAACAGATTCTTGTAGTTTTTTTAAACTCAACTTTGTTGACGATTTAATCGAAAGAGCATCTAATCTTCAGCATCACGCATACGCCTATTACATGACTAAACAGCCAATCAAATACAAATGACAAAAATTAATTGCAAAAAGCCCCCATAAAAATGTTTGTGTGTTTAAAAAAAAAAAAAAAAAAAAAAAACAAAGCGCAGCTTTTCTGAGCAATTATTAATCAATAAAAATGTTAGAAGTTGAGCTGACTTACCTGCTGATTTGACTCATCCTCCGCGGCGGGCAGCAGCTTGGCATTGCTGGCCGTGGTGATGTTGTGCGTGGAATGGGCCGACGCGGAGGCCGAGACCGAGGAATAGTTCTTGGAGACGCCGTCGTGGAGGTCATGCTCGTGATAGCCCTGTATGTCGGTCAGGGTGTTGTTGCTGCCGCTTAATGTGATGATGCCGCTGGAGCTGATGCGGCCCGAGGTGGCTGTGGTGCGTCCGCCGCCGCTGTCCACCACGCTCGACACCGTCGAGATGCAGCTGCGCGTTGTCTGCGGCGACGGCGTCACCGCCGGCAGCTCCGCCTCGCCCTTGGCCCGCCGCATATTCAGCCAGGACATGCGCTGCGGCTGGCGACGATCCAATGTGGTCGCATTGCTGCCGGCGCCGCCAATGTAGACGCAGGTGCGAGCGTTGCCTGCATCGCTGCGCAGGCGCTGCTCGCTGTCGGGGCGTGGCAGTGTCGCCATGCCGCCCGAGATTTGTTTGTAGATGGGCGTGGCCGTGGGCCTAACGCTTCTGGGCAGGGTCTCGTCGCTGTTGCGAATTTTCAAATTGCCGCTCATCGATCAGATCTGCCAAACAGAGAGAGAGAGAGAGGGAGAGAGAGAGATGTGAGCTTGGGTGACAGCTTTTAAACGAGTTCAAAATAAAAAAACCTAAGCGGTCACAATTCACACGAAATCCGAAATCTAAAAAATATCCGCTTAAGCATTTTTCAAACGAAATGATTCACATTTTGTTGGGGCTTGAATGGGTTTCTTATTTGCATGCGAATCACATTCGTATTCAGTTTAGTTGCAGAACAATAAGCAAAAAACTTAGACAAAGTCGTTGATCGAAAGTAAAAATTTTGGAAAGTGAAAGGTAAAAAAATTCTGGCAGCATTACAATATGGATATATATTCGCTATATTATGTGTGATTATGACACTATGGCCGACTTTCTTGAGGTTCTTTTTTTTTTTGACTTCTTTTCTTCGCTTAATTTTTTTATTATACAATACAATAATAGTATCGTGTGTGGCAATAACTTCTGTTTGCAAAATTTCACTGGACTGAATTCAGCTGCGCGTTTTTCTTTATTTTATTTTCGTTTTGTTTTTATCTCCGTCTGGCAGTGAAAACATCGTCGCATACAGAAAGTAAACGAAAATAAAACGCGTCAACAGAGTCGTAAAAAACAACTGTTTCAATACAGAAACCGAAACAAGAACATGACTAGAGTTACACATAAGAATTTTTATACACAAACACAACTGGAGAATGTTTATTAGCTTAATTTAAAAAACATTAAGCTTTTAAGAATCTAAAAGGTTGCATTCAAAGTCTAGATTATTATAGCTAAAAAATTCTTAACAAAGCTAAAACTATTAAGAATTAGAAGAGAACAATGTCAAGTTCTAAACAGATAAACAAATTAACTTTTAAAAGTTTGAATGGATCTCAAGTTAGTTATGTTCATAAAAAGGCTTTCAGATTGATTTCCTATCTTACTATGAGCATTAAAAGCTTTCTTGTGCTTATAAAAGTTTTATATTATAATCTTTAACATTCAAAGCTGAAAGCTTAAATTAGCTCAGTATTAAACGATTTTTTTTTGTTTATATTTAACTAGTTATTAACCTTTAAACTACTTTCAAAGCACTTCTCATTCTTATCAAAGTTTTTGTAGTTTCTGTTTCCGGTAATAAATCGCAATGCGTTAAGATAAACTGCTTAAAAACAATAATAAACACGATTTATACGCATGTTAAAGCAACTTATAAATAATATTAATTAAGTCAAGAGCGCCTTCGAATATATTTTGCATGGAAACAACTTCGTTGGGTGACTCAAACGATCGACTCGACAATCACCTCTATTGGAGAAGGTACATCATGAGTTGTGTCATTATATTAATGACTCTGTTTGTGTGTGTGTGTAAATGTGTGTGTGTGTGTGTGTGTGTGTTGTTTGTTTGGTAAACGAAACAAAAGCCAAGCATCTTATCGGCACGATGGCACACATTTTATCTGGCCATGTTAGCTGGAAACAGGCGAACACACACACAGAGACAACACCAACACATAAGCAAACACTAAAAATAACAGCTCTTATCACAATCACTTGGAATGCACATTTTACAATATAATTATGCACGCTTGCACAAATCAATGAGCTCAGCTCGAAATGTATTTATATAAAAATAAAAAAAAAACAACTCCTACAACAACAAAAACAAGAGTCAACAGCTTTTATCACGAGTTCGTTGCCACTGCCGACCACGAACCAGGCCAACAGCAACACCCTCTTTCGATACACGTATCTCAATCTTGAAAGCATTTTAAACAAATTTCAAGACTGCAAACTTCACTTCACTTCATTTGTATAAAAAAAAAAATAAAAAAAAAAACAAAAAAATATTTACGAGCTGACGTCGGCGCTCTTAACGCAAATTAAGGCACCAAAGTGGACGTCGCGTCGGTTACGGCTGTTTATTATTGAAGATTTTGCAAAAGAAACGTGGCGCCGGCCACACTCAAAGATTTGCAAGCGATACAAATAAAGATGCAGATACGGATAATGCTTAGGATAGAGATACATTTACAGACAACTGATATGCACACCCAAACAGAAATGCCGCGGCCAGGCGAGCATATACACTGAGAGAAAAATGTGCACTTGAATGTTCTATGCGAAATAAATAAAAGAAATTTAAAGGCTACAAACGCAAAACTAACTTTATCAATATAGACATATTTTTATTTTGCCTAAACTCGAGCTTGATTTGAATTGCACTTGTTTTTCGTTATGTGTACTTGTATGTATATTGAAGGGCCAAAATTCGCTGGACCGTTGGCACTTGGACGTTAGTCAGTGTCTGGAACGGAAACGGAGCCGTAGCTTCAATTGGTAGGCGACACAAACAGTGCAGGGGCGGCTATTCGAGTGGCGGCTACTGCATCAAGTTACAGGTTATTAACAGGTAAACTGGTACATCATTATGGACCGAACCGAACCGAACCAAAACGAGCCGATCCGAACCGAACCGAACCAAACACTTGACAGCCTTTCTGTTGCTTTTCTTTGTGCACTCAAATTGAACGGCGACAAGTACAACAAAAACAACAACAATAACTACATGTAAAACCAAGTATGACAATGTGGATGCACTGTACAAGAGTGCTCGCATGATAAAGGTTCTGACATGCCACCACCAGCAGCACCATCGGCAGCACCACCAACGCCGCAGTCAGCCGCGCGTAACCACAACAAACTTAAACTTAAACTCAAGCTCACATTCGGACCCGCCGCCTGGCACCGGGCCCAAAGTCTGGAACCGAAAGTCTGTTGCCACTGCCAGGTTGAACGTGGAACATGCCACCATTTAGCCCAAACTGCTGCACTTGAGCTTGGCGGCTAAATAAAAGCGCTTCGCTTTTTGTTTCTGTTTTTGTTTTTTTTTGCTTTTTGGCCACAAACAGGAACCAAACTTTTTTCGCTTTAAATAGTTCTAGGAAAGAGGCAGCCGGATCCATAAAAAAGAAGGCACTGGAATTACGACTCGTTTTAAGTTCGTTGCGATATATGCAAATATCATGCGCTTTAATTGCAGCTGTTAAATATTCGGTAAAGTAGGGGGAATATGTTATTAATGCCAAAATATATACGCCATGCAAATAATTATATGTGCATCTCATTTTTTTTTTTTCAAATTAAAATTGTTTCTGAGTAAATGGCTATATCTATAGCCTGATGTAAGATTGGAAATCAAATTTTAATTAAAAAATATTAAAGCAAGTATTCATAGTAAATTATATGTGGAAAAAACTCCAAAGCTGAACTATGATTTAAAATGGTATCAAATATGATTAGTTCTGGCAATATAATTGAAGTAGTTTATATAGATTTTTGGGAAGCTTACAAATCAAATTTATTTATATTATTCAATTTGCATGACTTAAAAACAAATATGAAAACTTAAAGTGGAATCTTGCGTGAGAAACGTTCTTGAACCAAGCAAACCAAATAAAAGGGTAACGATCTAGCAAAAAGATCAGATTTCAAGCTCTGTAAATTTTGTGAGCTATCAACAAATAATTTTTAATTTAAGCATATGTTGTTCTATCAACTATTCCAGGAACGATTTGTTTTTAGAAATTCGGCGAAAACGCAAACATAGAATATTTTACGACTGCCATTTAATCAAATGAACTCTGACTCTGAGCTGCCTGCACAGATCCGGGAAGTGTGTCCATTAGTTCAGCTTGACCTTTTTGATGGAGCGAAAGTCAAAGATTAAAGCCACATTCGTAGCTTCAGGTGAGTGACTGAACCTGAACCTGAACCTATTAACAAATGTCACAATAATAAAGCGCACAGAAAGGTTAAATATAAATATAATTATTATTCTAGTGTAATTAAAATGCGAACGTGTAACTAATTTTAAGATGCATTCGTTAAGCTGCAAGCGCAACAAATTGCAGCAAATTTTTGTATTTGTTACAAATAATTAAGAATAGCAATTTCTAATGCTAGTCTAGTGAGTCTGTGTGTGTGTGTGTATCTTAGTAACTGTATTTAATAATTGAAAGTCGCGTCGCTTGGCAAGAAAGGAAAGTAAAACTAGATGAGATTGTTCGTTTGTTTGTTTGTTGGTTGGTTTCGTGTTGTTGTCGTTGTTTATTGTTGATCTTGCTGCCAAGCTGCGCCATGAACGAAAGTAAAAACAACAAATAGAAACAAGTTCAGCTTAATAGTGGGCCCGACTCCATGCGTGGACTGGCACCTGCCAATCCAACAGATACAGATACATCAGCTACAGATACAGATATTGCAGTCGCAGTATCGCCTGCTGACTTGTCATTTTGTCATTTTATCATTTCGCCAGGCGACTTGACACAGTTTCGCATGCAGATAGACAGATTATGTAAAATACTAATGGTTATAGTCTTGAGACTAACGATGCGGTCTCTATGCACTTGTTAACAAGAGATACAAGCTACAACATACAATATGAGATACAAAACATCGGTAAAAGTATCTATGTGTGTGTGTGTGTGTGTGTGTGTGTGTGTTTGTGTTTTTGTTTGGCGTTGATTGCTTTTTATTGATTGTTCAATCGAATGTAATTAAATGTTGCCCGCTGCCGCGGCCAGTGGTGCAAATCTGTTTGAGACACGCCTCACGAGCGAACTGAAAGCAACAGCAGCAGTAAAAAAGTTGACGCTTCATTGATTTCATTTCATTAATTTACAAATGAAATTTGTTTTTTCTTTGCATTCATACATTTAGCAACAATTATCAAATTGTGCTCCATTTCAGCGGCTGCCCAAAAAAAAAAAAAAAAAAAAAAAAAAAAAAAAAAAAAAAAAAAAAAAAAAAAAAAAAAAAAAAAAAAAAATTAAATGACAAACATGTCGTGCATTTAAGCCAAATGTAAATTGCGTTAAGCTTACGGCCATAATAAAGATCAAGGCAGATTGTAAAGAGGAGCGTTAAGACACATCAATTTTGACCGGCTTTTATTGTACCAGATTTCAAGATTCAGTTAATAACAAACCAACTTATAGCTGGCCACAAATTGCGTTAATAAAGTGCGCCATTCGAGCGTTGAAACGAGAATCTGTCCTTTTGTCACTCTGTCAGTGGGTCAAGAGCATTAAGCGTTAAGCATTTTGCACCACACTTGGCAATTCAATAATTATGCTTGAAATCTTTTTTTTCTCCTTTTTATTTTTTTTTGCAACTAACCAGCCTGCTCAGAGCTGGAGTTGAAGTTCGAGTTGGAGTTGGAGCTTGTCTAGTTATGAGTGCTAAGTGCCCGCAATGATTTGCATAAATATGTATTTGTATTTATATGTATGTATGTATGTATATATGTTTGTATGGGGCCCTTGTTGTTGGGCTTTAATTGCAGAGCCAGAGCTCTGGCATCCACCTGGCAATCATAATCTATGCAAACAATGCAAATCTCACAAATCGCAAGCGATAAACGAACAGCGCCTTTGGCTTAAACAAAAAGCATTCACACAATGCCAATTATCGGAATCATTAGCTACAAAAAATGACCCCATGCCACATTCGAAACGCCAGCAAATTGAGCGAACAACAAACATTCAAAGTCAATAGAATCGTGAAAAAAGCAAACACGAGGCCAAAAAAAAAGGCGTAGTTAACGTAATTATTTATAGAAAACTGACTAACTGATAATGTCTAACACAACAAATCATAAATGAAGCAAGATTTATTCATATTCATATGCAAAACCCGTTCTAGCATCATCATTTAATTATCATTTAAATAAATGCTTTTCTAAAATTAATATTCTCACACAAACTTCAGATTTTATTAATGTGTAAGCAATAAATTAAAAGTTTTAAAGGAATTTACTAAAGCTTAATATGCATAAACTTGAAATGATTACCTTAAATCTGAAGAGATTAACACAATCATCATTCTGAGAAATTTCTTTAGTTATTTGTTCTTAAGAAAATATATTTGAAAAAAATATAAACAACAGAAAATAAATAAAGATTATTGACTAGAAATACTCCAAAAATTCTTTTGTTTAAATATAGTTAAAATTTGAATTTAATTACCATTTAACTAAAAAGTTATTGCATACTCCAAATAAATTACGTATACGTATTCCGAAAGTTGATAACAAAAATGCACAGAAAATTCTAATTTATAGATTGCCACACTTCTGGTTTCGTTAATTCGGTAACTGTTGCTTTAAGCGTAACTGTAATGCGGCACAAAACTGGTAAGTGGAGTCGTGGTGCTCCATAAAACTCATTCGGCTGACAGCTTTTGGATGGGGCATGGAAATGACGTCGCGTCATTTACATACAGGTTCTCGTTGCATCCATTCAAACACACATTCACGATCACACAGATATGCACTTAATGTCCGAAAATCAATTTCAATTCAATTGCAAAATTCCTGGAAATTACGTCGCAGCCGTAACGTATTTTTATTTGTGTTTGTAATTTTTTTTTATTTCGTTTTGTTTTGTTATTTATTTCCAGATATTCTCAGCGATTCCGATTCGATGCGTTCCCACTGAAATCGCACACGAAACGTTAAAAACCAAAGCGTAATAAAAATAAAAAAAAAGACCAACTACACAATGCTGGAGAGACGCGACAACGACGACAGGTACGAGAAGACTGCGGCGAGTGTAGCTCACCTGAGCCGAGTTTAGCTAGTAGGCTACCTGTCAGTGCCAGTTGGACATTGACTGAGCCGAGCGGGCGTTCGTTCGTTTACATGCACCGCTTTACACGTGTAGCAGCCACAATGTATCTGACAGATACATGTGCGCAAGCATCTGATCAAGCGGGCGACTGGCTGGTAATTGCGGTAATATCTGCGAAACACGCAAACACTTGCCAGTTACCAGCAAATATCCTCGAGGCATAAAATGTAATTCCTAAATCAGAAATAACAGTTGTCCGTGCCGATAATTAAATGCCCTTGCATAGATATAGAGAGAGGTATAGATGCATACATACGCAGTAAAACAGGTGTTAGAAGTAACAAGTGAGTTTCTTCTTGATAATAACAAAACGGTTTTTCTGTAAAATTACAATTCCTTTAACTAATAATAATTTTTACATTTAAGTTTGATGTAACTTGAAACTCTATAAGTGAACTTTTATATATGGTATATACTTTAGCTTCTGAAATATGAAATATAAAATATATTATATAGAGAGCTAATATATTTGCCCGATCCGGCTGAAGATACAATAACAACAGCATGTTGCAGTAGACGGCTTAACAACATATACTTTAAAATCAAAAGACAAGTTTGCAAAGGAACAAACAGACAAAAGGATACAGCTCTATCGAATCAGCTAAGCCGTAAAGGGCCACATTTCTCAGCAAAGTAAAATACCCTTTGCAAGGGTATAACAACATACAAAATCACACACTTACACACACACACATATATAAACCCCTACTTCATTGAGAAGAAAACCTTCAAAAAAAATGCGTTTCGGGTTTTTTTTCGTTGTTCCTGTTTTGTGCCAAGAAGAAGCCGCACAAACAAGAACGAAGAACGGAGAACAAAGTGCGCATAAACAGGAAATTAATCATTCGAGTGTGTAGTATAATGCCAATACCTTTTCACAGGCACACACGTACAATATATATACATATATATGAATGTATGTATATATATTTGTAACTGCCTCCTCGTTACCTGAAACCTAAACTCAAGCCCCGCGGGTCCGGCAGGGTACGCAAACGAAAATGAACCGAGCCCCGAACCGTAGAGACTTCATTAAGGTTTAGGTTTAGGGCAAAGATAAATTTACTCATAGCTGGCAAAAAAAAAAAAAAAATTCAAGGTCGCCGCAGAAACGTTTACAACTTCATTCGGTTCACGTTTCCCACTCCGTCTCCGTCTCCGTCTCCGTCTCCGTCTCCGTCTGCGTCGTGTAATTGAATTCTGTTTATTTTGACTTTTCGATTTTTCACACAAAAACACAATGCAAATGGACAGGTAACGACGTGCAAGTGGCTGCAGGTAATACTAATGAGTTCCTAGTTGCCATTATAAATAGTTTATGATGCCACAATGTGGCGACTATTGCGAATTGCAAATCGCGATAGAGTTTGATGGGCTCCACTCTTCGAAGATGTGTCGGCTGCCAGAGTTACGGGCAGTTACCGGTTTCCGGCTCATTTCTAATTATAAACAGACATCTCAACAATTATTCTTAATAAAAAATAATAAGCACCAAGCGAACATCTCGTGCGCTAGAACAATTTTCAACATAATTGATGATGGACCAAAAAACACGCGAGTGCTTAGCAGTTTTTTTGTTTTATTTCTGTTAAATGTTGAATACATTTTTTGGCAATTGATCTAGCATGCATTTTGACAGCTAGTAGCTTCCGCTAAAGTTTCATTAATATGATTCATAGTTTTAGGAATTACCTTTTTTATGCTTGTCCTATTAAGTTTGTAGTAAAGTTCTCATAAGCTTAAACCTAGCCTGGGTTTAGCTTTTATATTGTAGTCGTTGAAAGTTGAAAAAAGTTGATAATGCAACTATCTATAATTATATATAATATACTACATACATATGTCGCCTAATATATTTAGCTTCTTTCCAACCACCAGTAGCTTAAAGCCATTATAATTTGGACTCAGTGAACCCAGACAACAAGTCGTTGTTCTTTCTCCCCATCTCTCTCTTAAATTGTGCGTGCAAAAGCGACACGAAATGAGTTAACATGAGCTTGCCACATAAAATTGTTTGGCGGCACATTAGAACCGGGCATATGAAAATGAGGAAACTGGTATATATGTATATATTTTTATATATATCTATGTGTGTGTGTGTGTGTGTGTAAGACACGAGTCCATCTTAACGTACCGTACTCGCCGCACGATCAGCTGCACGTTTTGGGCTGGTGAAAAGAAGCCAAACCAGAAGTGGCTGTGGAAACGGGCCAAAAGGGGCCACAAGGGGCTGTGTCTGCTGGTCTGGCCGCCTGTCAGTTACCAAATTGAGTGCAGCGCCATTTTCCACAACATGCTTTAGTTTATTTCATTTTTTTTTTTTCGTCTTTGTTTTTTTTGTTTTGCTTTGCTGTTCTTCAATTGCCTTTTTGGCCACTTTCTAGCAGCAGCAGCAGCAACAGCAGCAGCAGCCGTCTGGCCATGGCCAAGAACTTGAGCGCCATGTATAGAGAGAGAGAGAGACCCAGAGGCCCAGAACCGGCAAAGCAAATTGCAGCACTTACAGGGCGTTCTCTGTGTTCTGCAGCCGCGGCAGCCAAAGCGGAGCGTCATTATCATTATCATTATCAAGACCATTATTTGCTGCAGTGTACCTTACCCGTACCTTACTGACACCATAAATGGTCGCAGCCACATTTCAAACAAACGCTCGAGTTACTTTCAGGCCAGTTTTGGGCCTCAACACCCATAGCTGCTGCTGCTGCTGTTGCCTGCTTTGAGGTTGTCTGGAGTCGGCCCTTTGGCACTGCCTGCTTTTTATGGGCTTTGATTAATGCACTTGGTGCTGTTGTTTAACTAGCGTTAGCTGCTGTTGTTGTTCACATGGGCTGGCATTTTGAGAACACAACAATAAGATTCACTGCCCCAGACGTTGGGGTATTATGTATGTATAAGCCCATGTGCATACATATATTTAGTTAGTTAGCACTTGCCGTAACTTTTCTCGCTGGCTTTTTAGTTGTTTATATATATATATATATATATATATATATATATATATATAAAATTTTAGTGGGTCTTCGAAGTGACTTCATTTTCTCAGCAGCTGACATGCAACCCGCTTAATTTCTATTATCGTATAACGCCATTGTTGAAAACAATGTGCACTGCACATTTCCACTGCATAATAAACTAAACAAACAAACGATATTATGCTTGTTTTTAACATATACCCTACGTATAGCCATATATATGGCACACTTTGCGCTGCATATGGTTTTAGTAGGGGTTTATTATTTTTTTTATTTTTTTTTGTTGATTACCAAATCCAAAAAATGCATAAAAAAGTTTAAGCGTCACGTATTTGTGCAGTCAACGCCAACAAAAACAACCACACCAACAACCACTTGAACTGGCTAAAACTCTATATAAATTTGGACCTGGTCAGCGATTAGGGCCCCAAGAACTTTGTGCTGTGTGTGGTTTTTTAGCTGACCACACAAAACAACTTCTTTTAATTAGTCTAGTCTATAAAAAAAAAGAAGTCTTTCAAATAGCGGTCACTCGCTTTCGCATACGACAAAAAACAAACTGCAAATGGCAAATGCGAGTAGAAATGGAAATTCCGCCCGCCCAGCAGACAGTTGCATTGCCAAATGCAAAAAGAAATACATATTCATATATATGTGAAACAAAAGAAGCAAACGAAACAAGAACTGAACAGATACTACAACTATATATAGTCACAACGAATAGTAAATGCACTCACTTAAGCCCTTAATCAAGAATAACGCAAGCCAAGATTGAAATGTCTGAAAATATATTTCTGTAGAATAACGTGACATATTTTATAATCCTGAACAAGTTAGCTTAGAACATGTGTTCAACAAGTGTTTCATTTCTCAAGTCTAGTCAAGTCAAGTTCAAAACACTCACCTAACGGAAGTGTATTCAAATAAATAACTGCCACATTTTGCTTCTGGGCTAAACTGAAGTCAACTTCATAGCCAGTTCTTTGCCATAAAGTACAAAACAAAAGGCTAAAAGAAAATTGTGTCTGAAGAGCGCTCATGACTCAGTTCAAGCCCACGAAGCCCACTAATGGCCCCCAGAGACAGACCCACCGGTTGCCAGTCACCAGCAACCAGTTACCAATGGCCAACTCGGGTTCGTCTTTATTCTTGCCAATGCAATTCATATATATATAGCTAAAATAGCGGCAAACATATATATTACAAACCATATTCTGTGGAGAATTCACAGCGGATATTGCACAGCCTTATAGAATTTCCTGTATCGTTAAGTAAATACAAATAATACCCACTTGATTGGGAAAAGAAAAGAAAAGCAAAAGTAAATAGAATGTGTTAGCGATAACGCTTTGCAACAAATGTAAACAATTTAAATACAGTTTGTAAATAAGTAAGTGTACAACCTTCAATTTGTCACGGTTAATAGAACGGATGAAATTACACTCACACATACATTTATCGACAAGTAAAACAATGTGCACAAATATAGCTAATAACTTATCTAAAACTGTTTTGCCTTCTTATTCTAACTAAAAAGTTAGATATCTGCATATCATAAAGTAAATATTAAACAATACTTTGCAGTTTTTTATTGGTTTATACTTAAAGATTATAACTTTTTTTGTTTAAGTAGCAAATCAAGATGTGAATTTGCGTATGGGGTTTCTATAAAAGCTCTGTTTCAGACTTATTAGTCGTAAAATGCGTACAGCGATCACTCATTACTTTTGGAATGATTTTTAAAACGAAAAAGACTTAACGTTTAAAAAACTATAATTTTCTAAAAATTAACATATGCAGTTATGCATGTGTTGAGTTGTGTTTAATTCATTGCGTCGAGACACGAAATTTTAAAATAAATATTTAATTACTTCTTAGTTGCTTTTTGGCATAGTTCAACTAAATAAATTTTAATTATTTTAAAGGCGAATTGCATTTTTAATGAGACATAACCTTAAAGCTTTTATTTGCATGTTATTTTCTTGTAACACACACACAAGCTTACTATTCAAGTACAAATCTTGTGAACGTTCTGTGTTTTATTTTTCCGTGGTAAGCAACTAATTAATGTTTATTGACCCGCGGAAGTGGAAACTGCATTGCAACAGCATTGAACTTGGTGAGGTTGTGGTGCGGCCAATCGCCAAGTTGGACCTGCCAGCGGCTTATCAAGGTGGCCAGCTTTTAGCAAAATTTTATGTATTGCTTAAAATACGGCAATTTCAACAAGCAGAATAACAGCAGCAGCAACAGCAGCTGAAGCAACAACAAAAGCAACAACTGATGACCGCCAGAACAAACGAAGCTCAAAGCGCAGCAGAAGTGTAGAAAGAAAAGGAAATACTATGACGACGACGAGTCGTTTTTGTTGTTGTTGTTGTTGCTGCTGTAGTTGCCTACGTGCATTTGTATGCAAACGAAAAAAATAAAGAACATGAACAGGGAGCCACACAAAAAAGCGTGTGCATAAAAAATGCAAAGGCAACAAAAAATACAAAAGAAATAAAAATTAAAAAAAAAAACTTGTCGAACTGGTCGCTTACTTTAGTTTGGCTCGAGACGAGGCAAAGCCGAAGGCAACGCCTGCGCCGCCTGCGAACGGCAAACGGGCAGCGGGCAAAGGATCGCGAGTGTAGGCCAACCGAGTATGTGGGGCCCTTTCAGAACCGGGCACAGACGCAGGCCTTAAATATATGCACCGCGTTTGCTGCCAATTTATTTGTGATCGTTGCGGCTTTTTGAATTACCATTTGCATATCACAAACAAAACGCACACACGCAAAGGCACCGAGCCAGTTGGTGAAATATAACAGGCGAACAAACAGTAAAAAAAACCCACTGTATAGCGATGCGAACCGTCGCGAAAACAACAACCGCACGGTACGAGGCGCGCAAATTGACTGATCCGAAAAAGCTGGTCTCAGAACAAGCGACAATCGTAACTGTTATGAAGCGCTCTCTCAAGCACACAAGCTCACGCTGACACTCGCACTCACCCACTCTATCTCTCTTTCTCTTTCGCTCTCTCTCTCTCACTGTTAATCTATGGCGCTTGGCGTCAGCTGTTTAAATATGTGCGCGTATATTTTTTGACTTAGAGAACAAAAAAACACATCGCTTTAAATACTATTGCACTTAAAAATAATTCACCCGAGTGGAGCGCATTGGGGCAACCTCAGTGCGAGCGCGCAATGTCGGAGAAGAAGGCGAGTATGTCTTGTATGTTAAATTCCAGATTAATCATAGCGCCCGCATAGCATTTCTGTATGCGCTCCTCGAGGTAATTGTACTGGGCTATGAACTCCTCCTGCATCGCATGCCAGACGACCTGCAGCAGATTCTCCTCCTCGCACAGGTGCTTGTCCACCTTCTTGTAGAGGTTCTCCAGACCCTTCTTTACCTCGCGCGCCGGATACTGGCTGATCACCTTGCGCAGCTCCTGCTTCGAGAAGGCCATTTGGTAACTAATTTCGGTCTCCTTGACGCCCTGCGCCACCTTCAGCTGTACGCCCTCAAAGAATTGCTGAAATGGAAAGAATTGTAGGCAACACACAAACACCTGTTGCAACACACAAACACTTACATTCAGCTTCTCCAGCGGCCTGCCAAAGTACTGGGTCACATAGGCCTTGAGTGCATCGTTGTAGCGCAGCTTGGCCTCCTTCTTGAGCGCATCCAGGCCCGGCACCTTGAGCTGCGCCAGCAGAGCGTACATATGATGATAATTCTCCATGCGCACCACCTGCGACGGCGTCTTTGGATGCTCCTGCGAGTGTATTGCAATGCCATCGAAGATTGCGTGAACCAACTGCAGGTACCACTTCTCCATGTCGGTGCGTCGATCCGATTTGCGAAAGATACCCTCCGCCGTCTGGGCAAAGTTCTCAAAGTTCTCCACATATGGTAGAATGGCTTTGGAGCGCTTGTGGAGCTTCGCCTCCTTGATAGACTGCAGCTGCTGCTGCATGAAGCGATCGAAGTTGCGCTTGACCTGCACCAGGGCCGAGGCAAAGGTCATGCTGAGAAAGGAATGTGTGTCCTGCGCGGACATGACGTGCTGCGTTAAACGCACCAACACATAAAGCGAGTAACTAGTTAGTAGGAAGAGTGACCGATTAGTCAGATGAACTGATAATTTGAATTCCATTTGTCTTACAAGCTGTCCACACGTTCAAAGCTTTGTATGAAGCTAACCAGCTCGGGCTCCAGGCAGCCAAAGAGACCCATCATCAACTTGCGCACATCCTCGTTAATTTGGCGATCGATGCGCTTCTGCGGTACTGCACCACCCTCCGTGCCTGCACTTGTGGGTGAGGCGGTTGAGGCGTTGAATGACTGCGACATGTCCATGCCCTTATCCTTCTCCATGTCCAGTGTCGTTTGTGTGTTCTTCGTTGTGGGACTGATCACATCCATCTGAAAGAAATTGATGCAGAACAACTGCTCCTGCAGCGCAATGGGCTCCAGTTCGGCCAGCACCTTCTCCAGCAGCGCGTCGAAACGCACACGATCTGCGCTGTCCACGCCGGGTCCCCACTGCTCCCGATTGATGCCCAGCGTGCCATACGGTATTGTGGAGATGGCAGATTTACGAGACGATGTGGACATGTCAAGATCTTCCCGTGAGCTACGCAGCTTATCAGACACCTGCATTTTGGCCTGAAATATAGAAAAGAGTTTACAAACTTTTTCTGGGCGTTTGCGTTAACTTCTTACCAGGTTAAAGAAATTTCTCACATCCCGATCATAGATCTTGCTTAGCGAAGATGTGTAGACCCTCGTCAGACCCTCGTATGTCTTGCGATCCATGGCCTTCGACCAGTGCATTAGCTCCGTATACGGCGTCAGCTCACGGTGCACATTTGAATGATTCGGCAGCGTCAACTCGGTACTGGTAAGCGGCATGTCGCCAATTTCGTTGCCCAGATGTATGAAAAGGTTGTTCATGTAGCGACTGACAGTGGCGGAAAACTTTTGTTTCCACTTCTCGAAACGTTTGCGCTGATCCTGAACAGCTTCAAGCCGCAGCAGCGCCGGATCAATGTCACTGTTCATCGCCTGCTGCAGGCACTGTGCCGCCGCAATGGCTGCCTTGCGTCCGGCTGCGGTTTTCAGATCGGGCTCATCCAGCGCCTGCTGTTGGCTGTGCGGCAAGTCCAGTTGGCTCTGAAAGCAAGCAGAGGTGGGATTAGTACTAATCGTGGTTGACATTCGTTATACACACAATAACTTTGTTGAGTTCTTTCATTAATTTGATATTATTGTTGTTAGCAATTTCGATCATGGCATTCTTGCCGCCAATCTTCTCCATTGTCTCCTTTACATGACCCAGTATGTCCTCATAGGTATCCAGGCGCGTCTCAAACTTATCCGCTTCGGTTATAGCATTATCTATATGTTCCATCATTTTTAGCACCTTTTGCTCTGAGGCCAGCACACTTTGCATATTGGCCTGAAAGGATATAAATAAAGATTTAGTAACAGATTTAAAGTGCATTGGCTGTATTTCTACTTACCCCATCCAAATCGTGCAGCTCCCTAGACAGTTGCTCAATGAATTGCTCCGCATCCTTGATAGCAAAGTCGCACTCGGAAAATAGTTTGCCCAGCTCGTTGGCCTCCTTGTCGGTCAGCGCTGTAAACTCCTGCGCCTCTTCCTCATCCTCCTCGTCGTCCGTAATCGCAGGCTTCTGTGTAACGTTTCCCGCACGCCCGGCCGCTATCTTCTCGGGCGACTTCTCCGACAGCCACGCGATGGGCACATTACGAAACTCCGCCCGCGGTCCGCGCACATACTTTTGTATCTGCCTGTTCAGAACGGCAAGGAAGTTTTGCCGCTCGTGCAAATTAAGCGCATACCATTTGTACAGCTTTTCCAATTGGATGTCAAATTCGTGCGTCTCGAACTGCTCGTTGCGGCCATCGATCGACTTGATCTCGTCCAGCTGCCAGCTGCGCTTGCGCTTGTACTCGCTGTCCCGCTGCTCGTACTGCTTGATCAGGCAGAGGGTAACCACTGGCACAGGGGGCGCTGTCGTCACTACACAAAGGTAGCAGGCCCTCTTGTCTTTTTTCTTGAAAGTCTTCGTTACAGTCACAACGGAGAGCAAACGTTCGCCGCTGCTGTTGAAGAGCTCCTTTTGCAGTATGTGCTTGATGTTGGCTAAGGTGCCGATGGTGAGCATTTCGCCGGAATGTTGGCAGCAGCCCGTATGCAATTTTTACGATAAAATAATTGTTTCCAAATTAAAGAACGCCTCCGCCAAAAACAGCTGTTCGATGAGCCACCACCGCTAAAACGCCCAGCTTCGCCTGAGTCAAAAATTGCGCGCAGCCAACTTAACGCAAGTGGAAAATTCTTCAGTATATTTGCATCCCACGCAGACAGTCACACTGGTCGATACATAAGAAGCTATTGGTAGGTAGTTTTATTGTGAAAAATATCAAAAACATAAAACATAAGTTGCTTTTTCTTTTTTTAGCAAACATGTTGGTTAAACACATCATCAAACAGGGTCTGCTTTTTAAAAATGGTAAATACCAGCAAATAATGCTTATTATGGGCTACTTTTGTTAACCTTAAAAATTACATAATGTGACCAATATCGGACCTGCGTCATTGCAACTAGTATTTATACTATTTATTGACAAAAAATTCATCAATTATTCTTGCATTTACAGCTGGTGCCATGTCGCGCGCCGCCTACCACGGTGGTGGACACCACCAGCACACCACAATGAACGATTTGCCCGTGCCAGCTGGAGACTGGAATGAGCAGTACAGCCGCAACAACACCAAGTACAATGCCGCCCTCTTGACCGGCATCTTGGTGCTGGCTGGCACAATTGGCTTTGTAAGTGTGGCCCCGATCGAAATCCTCTGAATCCTTAACAATGCCTTGCATTTTCAGGTGAAATCGTCTGGCCTGGTGCACTTGAACTACAGCCCTCCCAGGGACCTGGAATAGGTGTAGCAAACAACCTTTTCACGTACTTTGCAGATAACTATGTGTTAAATAAGCTTAAAGTGGCATAAATAGTAAATCACAAACCCAACACTGTTATTCGGACTGTTTATTTCTTGCTTAATATACTGGCCCGTCGTCCATGTTATCATCCTCCTCGTTGTAGGCCTCACCATTGTCAAAGTAGTCGTTCGCATAGTCATTCTCCTCGTCCATTTCATCGTCCAGCGCTGCATCGGGATCCTCCGGTTCGTCCTCGTGCTCCGAGTCGCTTTCTCGCTTGACCTCATCGTTCTCGTTCTCTCCGCCACTCTTAAGTTCTTTCTGCTCCAACTGCTTCAGTCTATCCTCTATGTTAGTCTTTTTGGCCAACAGCTTGGGCCTAGGCTCTGCTGCGCGACGCTTGCGGCTGGCCGTGTTCAGCTCCCGCGGCATTGCTTTGTAATTGAAATCGGGCTGCGCCTTGGTTTTTAAGCGGTCCAACGCTTTCTGTTAAAGACTACAATTACCTTATGTTTTTATTAAGGCCTTAAGTACGAACCTCACGCCAATCTTTGACGCTTATTTTTTGTTGTTCCTGGCCGGCTGAGATAACGTAATAAGCTGAGTCGCGCATTCGATTTAGAAAGCCCTCCTTCCAGAGCAGCTGGTAATTCTGTGCGGCAGTGGTCTAAAAAAAATTATGATTTATATAGTGTCTCAAATATGGTTGACTTGTTTACTTCTAGTGAGATGGGTTTGTTCAGCACAGGGGGAAATGTTGGCGGCGGCGCCGATTGCACTTGTGGCATGTCTTTGCCCACACAGCCCAGCGCCTGCATCTGCTCAGCGGTGAGCGAGCCCGTTTTACCGCCACGCCCACGGCCAGCCATAATTTAAGCCTTTTAATAAATATTTAATACTTAATTAAGTTTTGTTTGTTTCAAACTTCGCACACGTTTATTTTGATGCCAGCTGTGCTGCCTGCCAGGGCTGCATCATTAATGTTTGGCGTTGCCAGTTAGTGATAAAAATAACAAGCAAATACCGTTTATATTACATTTAATTGAAATTTGCACTTTCTGCTTAAAACTAATAAAACTTAGTATATATTTGTAAACATGCACATGCTAATATCAGTGTTAAAAGTAAATCAACGTTTCTTTCAAGTAAAGACTTGACAAAATTCGCTATATTCAATTATTTTCAGATGTTGGCGAGGGATTCGGCTCCTCATCCGTTGGCGCCAGGCCCACTTTTTGCATTAATTCGGTCAGTTTTTGTGCCTTGCGATCCTCGTTGTGGGCTATAACCGTGCAGAGGTGCTCCGTGAGCAGCTCCTTCTTTTCGGACGCATTGTGCAGATCCATTTTAGCCTTAAGAAACTGAGCCTCAATCCTAATATACTGTTTTCTGCCAATAGAAAGTACATAAGCTATTAAAAATTACATAAATAAGTAATAGTTAAATCTTACTCCACATTGGCAAAGTGAATGCAAGCATTGTCAATCTGTTTACGCAACAGCGCTACGTCCACGGCCAAGTCACCCTCCAGCTTGGCCAGTTCGTGGCGTATCTCTTCTATTTTGCGGGATTCCGCTGCTGTTCTTTGCGTATGCTGTTCGATGGCTTTGTAGAGCATTTGTTTCTTCTGCTTGTTTTGTTCCTCAATCATTTTGCGGTGCTGCTCGAAGTCCTTGAGCGAGATCCCCTTAAAGGGCGATTCCGTGCTGACGCCATCGTCAATTGAATCTTTGGTGCTGGGCAGTATGCTGGCATCATCGTCCGTGCTGCTTATCTTGAGAATAGAACTATCGTCTGTCGTCGCGCTGTCACCAGCTGCCGAATACGTGGCAGAAGCCGCGCTTGACGCAGTCGATTTGCCGTTTGTCATCGCAGTTCTCACGGCCCCGCAATAGAGCGCCTCGACCAATGAGTCAGATAAGCCGCGCTCCAAGTCTAGAGATTCTTCGTTTTTATCGCCGTCGCTCGGCGTGTGCGTGGGCGGCTTCGTCGTTTCTGTGGGCGTGGTTGAAGTCGATTTGGCCTTGGCTGTTGCAACTTGTTGCGGGTTTTGTTGCCCTTGCTGCGTTTGTAGTTGCTGCTTTCGCAATTGATCTGCCTGCCGGAAGATCTTATCCGGCATTCGTCTAATGCCGGGCTGGTTTTTGAGCGCTTGCTTTGCTATAAATATTCATGCAGATATACATACATACATTTACGTACACATGTATCACATTTGTTTTGTTTAGCACACACAAATACACACTTGCAAATTCCTCTTAATCTGTATTAAAGCTCACTAAGTTACCTGCATCGATGTTCAGCCGTTTACCCTGTTTTGCGCCCGTTATTTTGAGTATATCATCGTGGCTAAATCCATTAAATTTCTCAGCCATAATGTAATTTTAAAAAATAATTGTCCATTAGCGTTTCACATCAACACATCAGCAAAGCAAACACAGCACGCAGCGTTGCCAGCTCGTTTGCGTCTGATCGTGGCAATCGTACATTATCGATAACGCCCGTTCTATTTGGCGCGATAGGCAAATAAAAACTCATCGAATTCGAAAACAAAATAATACAACTTTATTGTAAGGGTTTTATGCCCAATTCCGTGCGCAAATCATTAACGTTTTGCTCCCAACGCTGTTCCCAGTAGATAGGCATCAGTGGCTTTATTTGTTTGCCACTTTCGATCGCCCACGGCAAGTAGCGTTTCAAGTACTCTCGTCGCTGTCTGAAAGCACAAATGAATGTTACTTACTGTCAAATTAACCCTAGAAAGTCCGTTAAGTTCTTACCTGGGTCGCAAACGTACCGCGCCAAACACGGCGGCGCCATAGCACATCGGCAGCCCGGTATTTAGAGCCTCCACCCATTTGACCGTCACTTCGCACAGCATATTTGTCGGCATGCCCAGCGCTGCGTGCACCAAATCGTGGCACTCGCGATAACGCGTCATTATATAGGCCAACTTCGGATCATCTAGAAAGCGAACTTCCATGCGCGTATCAGGCGTAACGTTCTGTGTGAGAAAATAATGCACACTTTAATTAAGCTTGTTCATGATAACAAAGGAAGAAAGAGAGAGATAGTTTGGGCTGTGTATAAATAATTGCAGTTCGCCAAAGACAGACAGACAGGTGAGTCAACGGACCAAGAATAGCTCTGTCTATTGTCTCTTACTTACATTTACATAACATGATTTACGAATGCTAATGTAACACTCGCTACCTGCAAGTAGAAATATGCCAACTTACGTTATCTTTGAGGAACTTGGCGTAGGTGGCACCGAACGTCTCCGGCGGCATTGCCTCCAGGCGCTTGAAGTCAATCGTTTGGGTGTTAATGCGTGGCTTATCGGCAAGGACACTTCGACCCTCCCCGCTGGCCTGCATGGAGTCCAAAATGTTCAAGAGCGCATTTTCCCCAGTTGTTTCGCCCAAGCAAGCAATCATGTCGTGCCTGAAAACTTGATTGTAGTCAGTGCTGATGATCATGAAAATTCGCTGGCAATGGCGCCTGCTCACCTGTGCGGGTCCAGCAGCGATGCTATGGACGAGCCAGCGCCAAGCAGCAACCTTTGAAATGGCGTTATCTGTATGCGCTGCTGCAAGTAGTTGCGCTCAAAGGCGTCCAACTCCTCCGCGGGTGCTTCGGTGGCCTCATTGCGTTTGCCTGCCATGCCCAGGGCCAAGCTGCGCTGCGCCAGCGGCAGTGACCTCAGCCAGCTGCGCTGCATCATTGCTGTGGATGGAATCGAACGACGCGTTTAACAATAGGAGCCTCCAGCCGGTCTACGCCTCGTTGACCTCATCAGCGGCGCTTACTAATTGTGTATGTGTGACTCGGCTCATAAACGCGACCCTGAATACCTGTCCACAGTTTAAGCGGCGCTTGTACGTGGCTTCAATAATGGCCCCAGCCCCGCTCCCTGCCCCCCCTTTTGGCCAGCAACGCTAAGTAAATAATTTGTCTATACGTAGTCGAAAGATTCATAAGTAAACATTGCCGCCCCACAACGGTTAATGTTTTTTTTTTAAGACTGAAGCAAATCTGAGAACCGGTTTTTGGCTTCCACTCTTTGTTTATCATCACAATTGAACCTTCAAAATGTGCTGAACCCGGCCGACCGGCAACGCTTCTGTTCCTATTAACTTTTATTCTTATTTTCCTCTATTTTCTGCTTGCTTGATGAGTAATTTAGACAAAGAACACGTGAAAACTTATCTGAGACTACTTTGCACAGACGCCAACGCAATAGAATGAATATACACAAAATTAAATAGAAAACATACACACAATCACAAATTTGAATTATATTTAAACGAGATAACAAATGCTGCATGCAAAGATAAGAGCGTAATAGCTGAAGCTCAAAACATTTCACGGAGTCAACACCAAGGGGTAATCAGCGCCTAGACTAAAATAGGGGGGGGGGGGCATGAATTTCCGTTTCATCTGATTAAACATAACAATGCTGCGAAGTAAGAGCTAAACAAACAGAAGCTATAAAAAATAAGTCGTTTAATAAAATAAAAAGAATATCTAAGAAAAAGAATGGGAGAAAACGGACTGACTGATTGATTGATTGATTGACTCACGCACAAAAGCTTGAAAAACCATTTTTTATAAAATTAAAATGTATGCTGTCTTTTAATTCAATTGTAACCGCTGGTGACAACAGGTAGCAATCAGTTGGGTTGTTCCATAATTGACAATGAAATTAACTAAACAGTTAACAGGCGCACAATTGGAGTGGGCATATGCGCTTACAACGTCTCAGATCTTATCAGTGGGTCTTATCACGTTTTTAGTGCTCTCATTAAATTAAACAGAAAATATGTTTGCACATATATACATATATATCACATTGTTATGTTTGTAGGTGTAAAATCATACACTCATATATATTTATATTCAATTAACTATTATGTATGTGGAGGTTTACGTCTGTGTTACTTTAAATTATGACACTTTGATGCGGACACACATTTAATAAATCCGCGCGTGTGTGTAAATTGTGTGTGTGTGTGTGTGTGTGTGAAGCTCAGCAATTGCACATAAATTTACAAAGGCATTTAAATTACACAAGTGCTTATAGTATAAAATATTTAAATACATTACGACATATGTACAAATTACAGTTTACAGTTTACAGTTTACAAAGTGTGCTCAATTTGTGTTAATCTCTACTCGACACTCCAATATTCCAACTTTCCGATTCTCTATTCGTACATAAAACATTTATGGCTTTGGCAGGCTCGTCTCTTTCACGGTTAACCACTTCAGAGACTAGACGCTCTCTCCGCGAGAGCTGGGCAAGTTGGCCTGCTTATCGGGCGCCTGCTTCCGCCGGAATGTGACGTACGTATAAAGAAGACTGGCCAGCACGCTGATATTGATGCCAATGCAGTTGAGCCACGAGAATACATAGTCTCCGCCAATAAACATGCCCAAGTAGGTGACGCATATGTTTTTCAGGCAGCCAACAATTGTGGTGGTCAACGCCGAGTTGAACTGGGTGCAAAGTATTGTACTATAGGAGAGTATGAAGCCCATCACGCAGCTGAGCAGAAACTGTACCACAAATGCCGGATCGTTCCAGCTGGCAAAGTCCATGGCCAATTGCAAATCGCCCGTCAAGAAGTTGAGCAGCAGCGCGGGCAGAAACATGAACAGAGAATTGTAGAACATCAGACCATATTTGCCAATCTCGGAGGTGTCCAGTTTCTGCTTCACGAACACGCCATTGGAGGCGGTCAGCGCATTGGTGATCATCACGTACGTGTAGCCCTGCATATTGAAGGACAGGTCATCGGAGGCGGCTATTAGAGCGCCGCCAATCATGGCATACACGCTTATCTGGACCGCCGTCGTGGGACGCACACCGAGTATTTTCAGCTCCAACAACATCGTCATCAGTATGGAGAAGCGACGTAGTGCCGCAAACATTGGCAGACTGAGTGCCTTGGTGCCGCCAAGGCCGAATATCATATTAAAGCCAAATATGAGTGGCAGCGGAAAGATCTTCGCAAATGTATTGCGCTGCAGTGGCGGATACGAAACGAGTCTCAGTCGCTTGCCAGCGCTAAGGACCACAATGCTGGCTGTCAGCTGGCCTAGACTGAGGAACAGGAACGACGGGAAGTGGTATGACGTCAGTACCGTCTTATTGATCACTGTTATCATGAACGAGGAGATGCCGTAAAAGACGGCGCTGCCAACCTTTTTTATAAATAGAGCTGCATCCGCCTCCTCGCGCTCCCTTTCCCGTTGGCTGATGCGGGGCTCCTTACCCACACTGGACACGCTCATTAGGGCTCCATTGGACTTGCCCTCGGTGTCGCTGTCGTCGCTGTTGTTGCTGGCATCGAGCAGCGGCGCCAAGTCTAGCGCTGTGCTGCTGCCACTGTTGCCACCACGCGAAATGCTCATTTTAATTGCTTTGTGCTTTGATTTTTTCCCCTTCGTCAAACGTCAAATTCTGCATGTGGAGGAGTTTAGTGTGTTTGTACGTTTGTACTGAGTGTTTTTGGGGGCTTTTCGTTGCTGCTCACGCTTCACATTGATTTACATATTGGGTCTGTTCTGTTGTTCCTTCTCAACTTCAGCAAGAAACGCACATAACGTTGTAGTTTTCTAATACTACTCTTTTTTTGTTATTGCGGTGTCCGCTTTATGAAATGAAAAACTATTTTTACCGACGCGCTCTCACGTCTCGTTCTCTCGCTTAGCAAATGAACATATGATAACAAGTGTGACCAAGCTTGCGCCACCAAATAAATACCGATTGTGCGAAAATAAGCGCAAAGTAATCAAAATACCAGCTGACTTAAACAAACCTTTTACATTAAGATATCAATGCTTATAAAACATAATATCATTGTTTGTTAACACAGCTTAAATATGTCTCACAAAGTACACTTTTATAGCTAACCAGTAAACATTGTCGTGATTATTCAATTGCCTATCTAGAATGCACGACATGCCGGTGCGTCTTACATCTATGACCTAACACTAACATTAAAAACCTTATCAACTACGTTTACATTTACTTACTGTGGATGTTTTCTGATTACTTAAACACACTTTAATTTGTATAAAATTAAGCTCAAAAAATAAACACAATTGCCGAAATACCAATCTGTAGGGCTGGTTGTATGGATTCGTTCTAAATAAGTTCGATTGAACTACTCACTTACCGAACGCACGAACTATGTTCCAACTACGGTAAAGAAATGTGTAAAGTTAGCATCACTTCCTAGCATCAAGTGCCTAAAGACATATCTTGTTGATTTTTTTTTTAAACTTTTTAAATAAATTAAAACTTTTTAATAATTGGTAACAACAAAACAAAATTAAATATTTATTATTTAATGATTCAATAAAAGCCGGCATCTAAAAAATTATTTAAATGTCTGATGCTAGCTTGACGTACAAGTTACCGATGCTAGTTTGACATATGTGTATAGATCCAGTTCATTTAGTTTTCGTGAGCTGTTTGATCGAATTTTTTCCGACAAATTCCACACAACTCTACTTTTTTTTTTCACTGGCAAGCCCTTGGTTGAAAAAAAGGGCAATTAAGAGTATTAAAATCGGCCTGTACAATGAGCGCGCCGAGTAACAAAATGTCAGCAACAGATCAGATGCGCGCTATGCTGGACCAATTGATGGGTACCACGCGAAATGGTGACGACGGACGCGGCCTCAAGTTCTCAGATGCACGCGTTTGCAAGTCATTTCTTTTAGACTGTTGCCCCCACGACATCCTGGCTTCTACGCGCATGGATCTCGGTGAGTGTCCCAAAGTGCATGATCTGGCTTTTCGTGCAGATTACGAGAGTGCGTCCAAGTCGCGCGACTACTACTACGACATTGAGGCCATGGAGCATTTGCAAGCCTTTATTGCCGACTGTGATCGGCGTACAGACTCGGCCAAGCAACGGTTGAAGGAGACGCAAGAGGAGCTGACAGCAGAGGTGGCCGAAAAAGCAAATGCAGTCCACAGTCTGGCGGAGGAGATTGGCAAAAAGCTGGCCAAGGCTGAGGCACTCGGCGAAGCTGGCGAAGTGGAGGACAGCATGGAGTTAATGAAGGAAATTGATGAACTGCGCGGCAAAAAGATCAAGGCCGAGCACGAATACAGAACCTCAATGCCAGCGTCAACCTACCAGCAACAGAAGCTACGCGTCTGCGAGGTGTGCTCCGCCTATTTGGGCATACACGACAATGACATCCGTCTGGCGGACCACTTTGGTGGTAAGTTGCATCTTGGCTTTCTCACCATACGCGAGAAGCTTATCGAGCTGGAGAAAACGGCCGCACCGCGCAAGGCAGAACTTAAGCGCTCGGGTAAGATACCAGATCGCGAAGAGGACGGCAGAGGCCGAAATCGCTACTTTGTAGGTGGACGTGAGCTGGACCGACGCTCGCGCGTCCATCGCTCCCGTTCCAGAGAACGTCAGCGACAGCGCGATGCCGAAAAGCAAGGCAATGACAGATCCAACGAGAGGAGTGCTGAGAGGTCCAGTACCCGTGAGTTAGAAAGTGAACGAGCGGCGCCGCGTGGACGCGACGCTGGCATTGGACGTGGCGGAGGCGGAAGCGGCGGCTCCGACAATCTCAATGCCCGCGATCATCGGGATAGAGAACGTGATGTCCGAAGGGATAGAGATCGCAACATGCGTAACGACAGAGGACGTTATGGTGCTGGTGGAGGCGGAGGTGGAGCAGGTGGCGGCGGAGCCGGCGGCAACGGTGGCGATCGGCGCAATGATAGACGTCGTTCTCGGTCAAGAGAACGTTCGCCACGCGATCGACGCAACTATAATAACAACAATAACTTTAGCAACAGGCGACGATCGTTCTCCCGCGAACGCCATCGTCGCTAGAGACATGAAGAGGCAGCAGGCAGCGGAATCCAGTTCCACACGGCAGTGTCCAGCGCACGTACGTAGCATTAATAACAACCACAATAGAAAACTGAAAACAAAACAAGACAAAAAATATCTACTTCAAACAATAGATCAGCAAAAAATCCAACTAATTGCATTATAATTTTATTAATAAATGACTTGAATACACACTTAGACAGCAAATTCAGATATTTTTGTAAAATATTTAATTAATCCCTATCTTTGACTTTCATCCGTGTAAACTAACAGAATAACAGAAACAAAAAACACTGTAAGCTGAAAAACTTGAAAAATTGTTTAGTAAATAATAATACATACAAATTTAATAGCTTGACAGCCACCCGGCAATTTGAGTTGTAAATGTACGGTACGTAGAGTCACAGTCCCGAGTAATCACTTAATTTGCAATCCCATATGTGCCCAGCAACGATCCCAAACAAAACAAAAATACAACAAACAAAACAAAAAACATAAACCAAATTGAGCTATGTAATTTCTCTCAGCACGGTCCCGGCTGTGGGGCGTGCCCCGCCCCCTGAATGGTGTGTGTGTGTTGATGTACGAGTAATATCGGCCCGTTAGGGTAAGCCTATTCAATCACTGTTCTCTCTCACTCTCTTTTTTCTTTAAAAACAAATCTGTAAATTGTTACTTTTAAGCGTTTTCTACTTGAAGTCACTTTGCAGCCTAAAAGCCGTAAAGCTGGGTACGTATTGAGTGGATATTGATAACCAATCGTCCAAACAACCTAGCCCATTTGCAAAGCTAGGGATCTCGCTATATAACAGACAGGAGTATGTGATAGACATACCCGATATACCATACATAGCTTTGGGTACGTATTCGTCGTCCAATCCGCCCGTTTCGTTATTCGTCGGGCGTGTTTGTTTGTTTTGGTACGTATGCGTATTTGTTACATACAATCGTTAGATATACATTAGCGACAAATTGGTACGTATGCGCCCATGCAGCAGATGCTGATAAAGGATTATGGTTGGTTCCGTAGGGTTCGATGAGGACTTTTTATAACGTACGTATTTTTCAAAACAACAAATCAAAATTTTTGTAATGCAATCTCTCGTAGCCGTTCATATGTAGCTAAAAAACCACCAAAACCCATATTTAACTTAATCTCTTTCTCATACCCAAGTTGTTGTGCCTAATGTACACAGATATGAAGCGGGCTTACCTAACTGGCCTAGTATGTGAGTATTCGGGCATCGATCGTCTATTGTGCAAAACAAAAAACACAATCTTAATTCATAAAAAAAAGCTAATCTTTTTAAGTATTTGGGTGGCTCTTCTAACGTTGTTTCTTTTGACAGCATTTTTGAGACGTTGATATTTAGTATGGGAATGAAGTTTAAGCGTTAAAAAAAATACACATGGGGCTAAAGAGCCTTCAGTTTTGTGGGACACTTTAACATGTTTGTGGGTAAGATTTATGCCAACTAACTTTAACTTTGAATTTAATCATAAATTGAAATTACAATTAATTACAATATTGGACATAAGCTGATTGTAAAAATTCCAGAAATGTATCTTATAACAAAGCCAAATAAAATTTGTTTTGGGTTCTATAAAATGTGTTCATAATAATTTCTTAAAATATTATTAATATAATGGCTCTTCTGTCAAATGTGAAACAGAGAGAAACGGTATCAAGAGCGTCTACTACAAACTTGCGAACAATTGCTTAACTTACTTTTCTTTATATGGAACAGCGCAATTGCTAAATGTGTGTGTTACTAAGGATTACCCAAATTGTTTAAATTTTTTCTAGTCACGTTTACGCGCCAATAAAACTGAAGTTGTTTCTATAACATTATGTTATACTCAAAATGGTACTGTTATTTAAAATAGTTGCGCGGTGGCAACGCAACACCGTTCCGCCATCTTTTGTGCAGCTGCTACTGCTCCGCCTCTGACGGAAATTCTTTGCACTAAAAGATAAGTTTATTATTAAAAACAAATTACATAGCGGACGCAAACTGTGCGTTAACGTTGCCCGCTTTGAAATCGAGTTTGAGAAAGGTGAGAAATGTAATAAAGCTATAGATGCGCCTTGTTTGCCATATCCGATGGGGCTTGCGTCTGCGAGAAATCAATAGCCGCTTGGGGTCGCTGGACGCTTTATGTCCGCTGTAGGTCGCCACCAGCACCGATGTTTTTTGGCGCTAAATTTATAAAAATAGTCATTGCTTGCAGCCAAAATGTCAAAACGCAGGCGCGACTCCGATTCAGAGGATTTACAGTCCTTTTTAATAAATTTTCACAAAGAAATCGAGGATGGCAGCGTTGATGCCAAAGATGCTAAAGCAAACAGCGTGGCCGTTGATGATGATGATGCCGAAGAAGAAGAGCAGCCAGCAGAGGGACAGGACGACGATGACGAAGATGAGTACTTTATTGACGACGAAGGCAACTGCTACGTTAAAACCACGCCTCGAAAGCAACAACAAATCAAAAAGAAACTGAAGCCACAAGCAACCGCAAAGGCGCCGCCGGCACAAGGACCAATCGCAGTACGCAGCGCTACCCGTGCGACAAGCGGCGCTACTCACAAGGGTTTGTAGTGTATTAAATCGCTAAAACTCACTTAAATAACCATTTCCAGTCTTTATTAGGTATAAACCTGCGGCCGGCTAAGTCAAAATTGGATCCGTCGCCTCAAAGGACTTCCAAGGCAATAAATATAAGGCCTGCTCCTGCTGCTACTCCTGCTCCTGCTCCTGCTCCTGCTCCTGCACCTGCAAAAAAAGCGCCCATTAAGACAACATCAACACCAGTTAACACGCTCAAAGCCTATTTACGCTCAGCAAATACGCGAGCCTCAGCCAAGGCAGCAGAACAAGAGACGGAGCCATTGCCGCAACGCACGAAAGTAGTGATAGAGAAGGAGGAGGAGATAGAGGAATTTGTGGATGATCCGAGTGGCGTTGATACAACTGCGATAACAATTGACGAAACGGAGCTAACTTTGACAGCAGGTAATACGAATGCTACAAGCCCAAATGACAATGCAATTGCTAGCAAGGACAATTCCGACGATGAAGTCTACGAATTCGACGACAATACTGCCAATATGTCCGCCAGATCGGATGTTGACTTTGTACTCAGCGGAAATCAGTACAAGCTAAAGCCGGTGGCCACTGCAGCCTCATCGCAGAAATACGCCTGTTCCCATTGCAGCTATACGACCAACAAGAAATTCCTAATCTCACGCCACGTGCGCTCTCACGACTCTGAGCTGTCGTTCAAGTGCTCGATATGTGAGCGCGGCTTTAAGTCCAACATGGGTTTGGTCAATCATCTGAACACGCACATGGGCAACAAGCCTCACAAGTGCAAGCTGTGCGAAAGCGCCTTCACGACCAGCGGGGAACTCATACGTCATACACGCTATAAACACACTAAGGAAAAGCCGCACAAATGCACCGAGTGCAGCTATGCCAGCGTTGAGCTAACCAAGCTGCGTCGCCACATGACCTGCCATACGGGCGAGCGTCCGTACCAGTGTCCGCACTGCACGTACGCATCGCAGGACATGTTCAAGCTTAAGCGTCATCTGGTCATACATACGGGCGAGAAAAAGTACCAATGCGACATATGCAAGTCACGTTTTACACAATCCAACTCCCTCAAGGCGCACAAACTTATCCACAGCGTGGTGAACAAGCCAGTATTTCAGTGCACCCTGTGCCCTACCACATGCGGCCGCAAGGCTGATCTGCGCACCCACATGGCGAACATGCACACGGACAAGCCGCTCATCTGCAAGCGCTGCGGCCAGGAACTGCCCGATCGTTATCAGTATAAGCTGCACATTAAGTCGCACGAGGGCGAGAAATGCTACCGTTGCAGTCTCTGCAGCTATGCGTCAGTATCCCAGCGGCATCTGGACTCACATATGCTTATACACACGGACACGAAGCCCTTTAAGTGCGATCTGTGTTCGCAAGCGTTCCGACAACGTCAGCTGCTGCGTCGTCATATCAATCTTATGCACAACAGAAACTATAAGCCGCCGGAGCCGCGCGAAAAGTTGCACTCATGTCCCAGTTGCTCGCGTGTCTTTACACACAAGGGCAACCTGATGCGCCACATGGAGACTCACGATGATACGTTAAATGCGCGCGAGGAGAAGCTAAAACTTAAACTGGGACGAAGTGTTCGGCTGCAGCCGGACGGCAGCATTGTGACTCTGGTGAATGGCAACGATATAGAGGAACTAGGCAAGGGCGATGCCATCTCTATTGACATGGATGACCAATACGAACTCACTGAGCTGCAGGTTGATGAGGACGAGCAGGAAGCCCCCAGCGAAATCATTGAGGAAACCTTTAGAAAACCCACCGTAAGAAAGTTAAAGGGAAACAAAACTGTCGTAATAAGGGAACGCGAGCAGAGCTCGTCCACAAAGCCAATCATTATTAATCGCCAATTGAAAGCTCCCCGTATGCATCGCGAGCTTACTTCACAGGCCGGTACATTCCGCATCAAGGAGGAGCCGGATGCCAACGATTTTACCGTAGAGCTGCAGGGTGATGATGATCAGTTTATGGTCGTCCAGCTAGTCAACGATGATAGCGAAGTTGTGGTCAAGCGTGAGCCCAAGATCAATGTCAATAATTGTTTTGGCTTCGAGGTGTGTTAATCAAATCTCTCTTAATTCCAAGTAGATTTTTAAAATATATGTTTGTGTTCCTCAGGACGATGCTGATGCAGAGTATGAAGAGTATGTTGAACCTGTCGCTGAAGTGGATGCAACATCGCAGGAGTTTCTGCAGCTAATGGACATGATCGAGCAGGATACGTAACTGAAGCGTATAACAATTAAGATATATTAAAGAATATATGGAATATAAAATAAAAACATAAAACATGAGTTCTTTTAATATATAGGTGTTATGAATTTATACCTACTCCATATATTGGGACAATCTTGGCATAAATACAATATGTTTATTTAAATATTTCAAAGATACTTTCGTGTATGATAATATATGTATGTAATATTCGCACATAGATATTACGGAGTGCATTTTGGCGTGCACAATAAATTCTCGGCTATTTGTTTCCGTTTCCACTTCTTCACAATAAATCTATGTTATCTCTTCAGCATTTGTAGTAGTTTTGTTTTTCGTGCCATGTATACAATAAAAATATATATAATATATATGTATATATAGTGCAAAAATTATCTGCTGTGCAGTGCATATAATAACATTTTTTTAGTTTTTATCATTTAAATATGCTTTCAAAGTTTCTTTGTTGCTTAAAACGTTAACAATTTGTTAGTTAATACAGACGTATGGGCATTTGCTTGCATACGCTTTGTATTCTGTTGTATTTGTATATATATATATATTAATATTTGAACAATTTTTCTTTAACAAATGTAAAATGGAACAACGTCAATAAAGGAAGTGCACATTTAGTTTCGTGTACGTGTTACAATACAAAGTGAATAATGAGACATTTAGAAATTCAAGAATAAATTGCTTGCATAATGAAGTACATACATACAAAATACATTTAGAAATACAACAGTCAAAATGAAGGAACCTTATAAAATTACACACTAGTACCAACTAAATACTTAGCATTTAATTGAATATATTAATGAGACCCAATATAAAAAAAAAGAAAAAAAAAAACAATCAAATTCATGGGAAGCTGTGCTACGGCTTTTTGCTAGCTCTTCATAAGCTTGGCTTATCAATTAACTTTTGGCTTAACAATTTTTGTAAGGCTGTTGCTGCTGTGTTGGTTCATTCAATCAATCAATTATCAATAATTTGTTCAGTTTGGTGTACAAATAAAATTAAACCGTTTGCTCTGTAGCAGCATTGGGAGGCAAAGTGAAACAAGTGCTTTATAAATCCTTAGAAGATTTTCAGTTTTTGCAGAAAACGCAACAAAGGCGCACTAATGCAGGCAGCATGATGTTGACGCTGTTGTTGTTGGTGTTGGTGCTGCTGCTGCTGTGGCTGTTGCGGTGCTTTTGGATTAGCAGCAAAAGAGGAGGCGGCACGGGCTTTGGCATTGCCGGTTGCAATTCACAACTGCTCCCTCTTCTGCCTCTTTGGCTGTTAATTACAATTGAGCGTGTTCTGGTTGGGGCTGCGCGTGACATTGTTGTGATTGATTTGGTTCGACTGCGTGATGCTGGCGCTGTCGCTGCTCTGCCAGGACATCAGCTTATTGAGCAGCCTATCCATATAGGGATTACCGCCCAGACGCGTCACCTGCCAAACAAAATACACACAACATAAGTACGATTGCAAACGACTATAAGCCATATTAAGTAGCAACCTCGGCGCGCGCCTCCACATCCAGTGTTTCAAGCACTTTGCGTGTGTATTGAAAGCTGCCCAGCTTTTCCAGCAAGCTAATGCAGTATTTCTTGACCTCAATGTCGTGCGTGCGCTGGCGCAAAATGTCTATAGAAGGAAAAAGAAAAACAGCTCAATGAGCAATTAGGATTTACGGCGAGGTCAACTCAAAGGACTTACGCAAGACTTGTTTGTCCTGTTTCTGCGAACGCACTGCATGTATGACTGGAAATCCAAACTTGCCCTCAGTCAGATCCTCAGCAAAGCTCTTGTTTTCCGTGTACTGTAAATGCATGATTAATACGAATTATAGATCTGCTCTTGCAATATATAAATAGTACACTCACTTCCTTCAAACTTAAATTGCAGTAGTCGTCTCGGATTTGAAAGTAAAGGCCCAAAATGGCTGTTAACTTTGAGAAGTCCTCCTTGTTGGTACTAAACAGCTGCATAAGGCGTATGGCCAGCATAAAAAGGCCGCCAGTCTTGCGTACAGTCATCAATTTGTAATCAGATTCGGAGGGACATGTGAAACTATCGCGCCAGTATATCTCCATGCCCTGGCCGCGATGCAACTCCAGCAGCTGTTCCGTATACACCTTGGTGGCCTGCCGCACAAAATAAACCGAAAATTTACTGATTATTTATTGAACGAGATAATAGGGTGTTCCCAATTAGCTTGCCTCTGGATGTCCCAATTGCTGAACCTTTTCCAGCGCCAGGAACAAAGCATAGTTGGCCGCATTGATGGTGCTGGCCACTCCATAAATAGAATGCGCCACGGGCACACCTCTGCGAAGTATCGAATTGTCTTCAATATCATCAATGCTGTAAGTTAGTGTTAAGAACACATATTGAGCACTCAGTTACTGTATGCGTATGTTATTTGTGAATATATTAAAGTACATACATAGACTTATAAATAAATACTACTACCAAATGGGGGGAACTCTCCCCCCACCCCCAGCTAATCTTATCAGCATGCAAATAGCACTCAAATAAAAGCTAAACTGTTATCATCTAGCAGGCCCAGCAATTTATGAGTATGGAACAACCCTCGCAATATGCTAAGCACTGGCAGCATATTAACGCAGTGTACATAAATTTAAACTCACTTTGAGGCCCATATCACTTCAATAACACGCCCGCTGGCAAGGCAAACTGGGCAGCCGACATTTTGCGTAATTAAAAAATGTTTGCGCGCGTGAAAAGCTGCAAACATTTGCGGGGAATTGGAGGCGTGGGCGTTCAAGCGTTGCGCAAAGCCAGTCAACCAAATGGGTGGCTGTGGGTGGCAGAGTGGGCGGAGTAGGCGTGTTGCATTGCAAGAGTTGTAATATTGTGACAATGGCTGTCGACAAGCTGACTAAATGACAATGGCGATGACGACGACGACGACGACGACGACGACGACGATGACGCTGACGCCTTTGAAGCTGTTCTTGCCACTCGCTGAATGGCTGGCATAGTTGTAAAACCAAGTTTTTGTCGATATGAAAATGCATTTGAACAAAAACACGACTTGTGTAGAAAGCCATTTATAAGTAAGTGGGCCTTGGCGGAGGCGCAGGCGATAACAGCTCTCAGCTGTCAGCCACGGTCTGCAACTGCTGCCAGCGAACAATGGAGGATATTAAGCGGCATTAAGGACATTTCAGCACATTTGCATTTGAATAACGGGCCCTGGGCTGGGGCGCGGTAGAGCGACAGGTGGCAACGAGACGGGATTAGCCTGCATGATTGAAGCGAAAATCAAGTCAAGGGACACAGACAAACAATGGCGCCAGCAAAATGACTGCCAAGTAAAGGGAAAGCTTTCAGTAAAGGACAGCTCTTTAGCGAGCCAATTTTTCTCTTAACTCTTCTAAGAAAAGGGCGGAAGCCCATTTTATCTTCTTTCTTTTTTTTTTTTGATAAAAAGTATGCCAAACAATGATAAAAAAAAATTGTAAAGAAATTTGTCAGTGCGTTTTTCTTGGAGAGACAAAAGTAAAAAACCTGTAGCTTGGGTATACCATCAAAAAGAGCTTTCACTGTAAATATACTGAATATACATATATATAAAGGAGCTAAATGCTTTGGAAAACAGCTCCCATTGCATTGCATCAATTAAAGCGTGCGACGTTTTGCCAGGCACTTTAATTGACGGAGTTCAAAGTTTAACTGTTGCGCGTCTTTTATATGCTATATATACTATAGACATAAATATTTCTCTGCTCGCGCCACCCTTTTTCGATTCCATAACAATGAAAAATCTAAACATTTAATGCAATTGCCTGCCTGCAAATGAAAATGAAAAGGCACAATTTGCAAATAAATTCAATTGAATTTTATCATAAACAGAACGCTGCGGGCCTTTTGTTAAAATTTTGGGATTGATTTTGAAGGCAAATACCGAAAATGTACGCACACGTACAAACCTACAATCAAGGCCGAGCCGTTGGGCTGACGCTTGGGTAACATGTGTGTGTATATATGTATCTATGCGGGTGTGTGTGTGTGTGAGTTGTGTTGTGGAAGTGTGAGTCATCCTATAATGTTCTATGCGAATACGCTTTACTAAGTGCCCATACAATGATGATAATGCAAAGTATATACAAAATATTGATATGAAATGCCTATGTGAATGAAATCGAATTCATCAAGCAGCTGCCAGATAATGGCAAAATCATCTGAGCCAGTCTCTGATTAATGCATCGACATACATACATTCATTCATACATATATTATTTTAAAGCTTCAATGGCTGTGATTTCGTATCTTTCTTGAATACAATCTGTTTTACACAATTTCCTATTTATTCAAGTAAACAAATGTAGGGGTTTATATGTACATACATGTATGTAGACTTTTCACAGAACTCACTTGAGCAGGAAACTAATTTCGGTTTTCTTTATATTTTCAAATTTAACGGGCTAATAAATTTCGAACTAAAATCGTATGTAAACAAAGCTACAAAAGGCGAGCAACAACAAACATATGTAAATACAAATACAAAAATAAATAAAAATGTGTAAGCGTGAAGTGAGATAAAGCATGAGGTTATGGAGATGATGATGGGGGTGAAGGTAATATGGGCGAACGTGCGATGTGCGTGAAACAGAAAATGTAAACAAAAGCCAAAAGCCGAAATGCAAAAATAAAATGGAATAAAATGCAACCAGGCAAAGGTCAAGCGATTAGTCAAAATACAATATCGGAACTGAGCTAAAAATAAAGTAAATATACACAATAAACTGATTGGGTTCACTCACAGCAAACTGGAATTATGCAGCATTTGTACAATCTCGCCAATCTGCGTCAACTTTTCGGCCGGTATAAGCAACCAGTGATTGAAGGCCAAGGCCAACTCGGAGCGAAACTGTTTGCCAGGTATTTGCTGTATGTACGTAAAAGGCTGCAGCAGAATCTGTGTGCGTGGGCGATGTCAACACCATGTAAATAAGCCACAAAATAAAAAAGAAGTAAACGCATAAGGTTAGTGTTCGGTTTCGGCCAGCAAACAGGCGGCAGACAAAAATGTCAAAGTTCAAGTGACAACGCTCCCCACTAACCACTGGTTAACGGTTAACTGGTTTTTGTTTTTATGGCACGGGTCAGCTTACCTCGTCCTGTTCCTTTTGCGTTGATTTATCTTTGGTTTTTTGCAGTATGCCATTCAGTTCGTCCATTGTGTGGCGCGTGTTGTATTTGCGTTCACTTTGTATTTGTTGATTGTCCACGAGAGCGGTTAGCGATGCGAACTGGCGAGTGTTAGACTGTTGCCCAAGCTTTCGATACGCGTGACTAGAAATGTTTGTTTATCCGCTCGACGCAGTTAACGTTGTAGCAGTCAGTGCAAGACAGACACAGCGCACGGCTCACAAGTTAAACCAACTATAAACACACGGAGGAAGATTGTTGATATTTTATCGATCAATCGATATTAATTGAATAATTATATATTCCGATACCGTAGAGCTTTTTTCATACAATAGAGTGCATATAAAAAATATTTTATCATTAACTGTGAATTTTTTGTATGCTTAATACATATTTAAAATGTATGCTGTTAGTATGTTATATTCCAAATTTATATATATATTGGTTAAATTTATGTGCGGAATACCTTATTTCATATTTTATATTATCGCTTTGCACCAACTGAGTAGTTGCAACTCTGCAAATCGAAATATTATCGATATAGAAACGATAATTAATACGGCGAGGTGCCTGCGTGGAAAATAAATAAACTTTATTAGTTTTCTAACGCTTTATTTATCAGGAAACGCATTCCAACCATGGCTGTATCACCGCCAGTGCGCATGAATTGGCATCCCAACATGAAGCATAACGAAGTGGAGCGGTAACAAACACAAAACAAAGATGTGCCAACAACAATTACACCTACAGACTTGTCTTCCAGATGGATTTGCATTTATCCAGCTTATATAAACAGCAAAAAAACTCGTCAGGAGGGTCGCCGGCTGCCCAAAGAGAACTGCGTCGACAATCCAACCTATATGGAAATTCGCGATGTGCTCTCTGTATCCAATTTACATTTTGTTGTGGAAAACAAACAGTACTGTCGCGAAAAGAGCAGGGAGCTGCAGTTCCGAGGCCGTGTCCGCGTCCAACTACGCAATGCAGATGGCACATTGTGCAATAACGAATTCGCCACTCGAGAGTCCATCATGCAGCATGTGGCTGGCAGAATACCGCAACTGAAAACGCGGCAGAACAAATCAAATGACCCTCAGCCGCAGCCGCAGACGAGTGGTGCTGGGGCTGGAGGTGGTGGCGGTGGCAAAAAAGGCAAGGGAAAGCGTCGCTGAAGCGGCAAACATTTTATTTTGACATTTGTTTAGGTGGTTTTTTTTTTTGTAATAAACTCTACATCTTGTGCGATAGCAAAATATCTCTTGTATAAAGTTCAAGTGCAAGAATTCGGCCTTGCTCGAATATAACATTCTATATATTTAGTAGGCATGTCTAAGCTGACCCTAAAACCGAAACAGTTGAATTACGTACGTTAATAACCATTGCATATGTGCTCAATTAAAAATGTCTCAAGATCACACGGTGTCAGCGAAAATTCCGGCGAACAGCAAAGCAAAACAAATCAAAATTCGACTGACAGTCACGAAGCAACTAAAATAACGTCTACGATTTCACCCAGTCAGCGTATAAAACCCGCAGCGCGTCGCTAATGCACAGTTAAAGCCCAATTGGGAAGACACTAAAGCGGAGCACACAATGATTCTGGTCAAGCACAATATGAGTCTAATAATGGTATTGGTGATCAGCCAAATAGCCATTTCCGCCGGTGTGCCAACCACCAACAGCTCCACAGCTGCACCACCTTCGACTTCGACAGCGACTTCCCGCTACGACAATCCGCTGGTTGAGCATAAGCACGAGCGGAATTGTAAGGCGCTCTGCGAGCACTGCGGTTGCCTCGGCTTCTACTGCGGCGAGGAGTGCATTTGCGAGTGCAACAACGAGAACTCGGACACGGAGTGCATCCATACCATGCAGGTGAATGCGCGAACTTTGAACACACCCTTCGAGATCCTCATCCAGGGACCAAGCAGCAATCGATTCGTACGCAACGCCCGCCAGTTCGAACAGAAGCGTGAGTTGGTGGTCAGAAGCGCCGTCGATAGCAAGGCCGCACGCAACCGTCGCTCCACCATAATCATCTATAAGCCCGCGACGGCGGGCCAAAAGCGGCCTGCCTTGTCACTTAACGCACTGGCGACATCATCCACCAAAGCAAAGAAATCCGAGCTCGCCCGCCACAAGCGCTCCGTGGATCACATGGAATGGTTTAACGACTTTGCCAGCTCGCTGGTGCGACCCGCTCCACTGGGCACGCAGGCGCAGAAGCAGCGCGAGGCGAAGGCTGCCGCGTTCAAACGACAAGCGGCCGCAACAGAAGCATTGGCAGGGCCACATCGGGAGCCGTGGTTCCTGGAACAAACAGCTCCACGGCTGACGCGACCCGCGCCACTCTACAAGCGTCAGCAGACCGATGAAGAGAGCCCAAGCTCTAGGAAACCAAAGAAATACTCTTCGCGCAATAGCAGACCCGGTTCGTTTGAGGAGGAGACCGAGAGGGAAGCGCCAAAGGTCAAGCCAGAGATACGACCACTTCGTGATGCCCTGCACGTGGTGAAGCGTATTCCGCGCGTGCTCCAGGACACGGTCAGCCACATGGCCGCCGACGACAGTGGCGATGTCTTTAGCCTCAACATTATGAACGATGTGCGGCCCCAGAAAATCCAGCGCAATAAATCCGCGGAACGACGCCTCAGGCAGAGCGCTCGAGACAATGACGTGGATCCAACGCCCCGTGCAGCGACATTTTCACCCTTCGCTCTGCCAGCTTCTCCGCTGGCCCCACGTGGTCTCTTCCTGCCCTGGCTGCGTCAGCAACGTTTGAGGCGTCTGCGTGGCGAGCCACTGATGTAATTGCCTTTTAAATTGAACCATTTTACTTGAAAATGTTTTATAATTTTAAGGATTCTCGCTTTGGCTGTGTGTGTGCTTGCAGTTAGTATGTTCATTTATAAATAAAATTCTTTTATATGTGCTAATAATGTGCTTTAATAATTAAATGTTATGCATTTTTAAATAAGTTTAACAAATGAATAAGCAAATCCGATTTAAACAAGATGGGCATAAATTGTAGCATACTTTTTAGCTGTCTCACTGGAATCGGTATAAGTTCAATTGCAGTGCATACTTTTGGGGATCACAATTAAAGCGACACAAGCGACAGCCAGCGAAGAGCGACAAAGAGCGAAGCAAAGTGTCGGTCGAACGTTGGCAACAGACGCCAACGGTTTCCAGTTCAGTTGTGATCCGTTGCGTCGAGCGGAGCGTCTTCAGTTGTTGCTCTACGTCTACCGTTTGAACAGCGTTTCAAAAGTGATCAACAGGTAAACAGGCAAACAAAATACAAACGAAAATCAAAATTGTAATAAACGAAAGTAGTGGTCGCACGCGTCGACCCAAAGAGAGCGACACACAGCTTTACTATCAATGTATTTGTAATGTTACAAAGTACAAAATGAGAAAATACAGCCACATAGCAATAACACTGGGCTTCAAGGCTATTCCTTCTTCCCCTACTCCACTTGTTTGATGATGTTTGCACCAACAGATGATGACAATAAGCGCTGTGTGAATTCAAGCGTGTGTGTTTGTGTGTGTGTGTGTGTGTGTGTGTATGTGTGCAGTAACAAAAATAAAAACAAAGAAGTAAATACGTGCTGCGCTACTTATACATATATATTAAAATATAAATACAATGTACACAACAAAATGAAATACGCAAAGATAAAATCATAGCGGTGTGTGCGGTAGAAATTCATGAAATTTTTAAATTCTAGAGCGCGTTGAACCCAAAATCGTGCAGCCTGGCTTCGGGAGTCCTATTAATAAACGATGGGACAATTGATTGAAATTTCTTACCCAATTGAAAACTAAAATCAATGAATGTGAATCACAAGCGACAAACAATAACATAACATAATAAAGTGAATGAGCTTGCGGTGAGCTGTTAAACTAAATGAGTTAATTATTTTTCACAAGTATTTGCATTTGAATAAATTATCGTAAATGCCTAAAACTAATCTTTCAAACCCAAAACAGATTGTCGTACAGTCTCAATAGGATTGCGTAAATAGAATCGATGTAATAAAAGAAAAGCGGCCAAGTTTCGCCAGCTAAAATATCTCGCGAGCTTAGCAATAAAAGATAACTTATACAGTGATAAGTAACTATACTAAAGGACACACACACACACACACACACACATACATATGTATACAGCTGGTTGTGTTAACGAGTTGGCAGCGATAAGCAGTTATATTAGTTTGGTGATAAAACAACAAAATGAAAACAGCTGAGAAGAAGTTGCGATTTGTTTGAGTCTGCGACTTTTGTGATAGGACGGACAGCAGGGGGAGTAAAAGACAAAAGACAGATATGAATAGAGTTAAGTTAACATTATAGACAGCTTAATACCCTGTAGATCAAACAAAATGCAACAGCTTTTAAACTATTGCCTTATCAATATTGAAGCTCTGTCGCATATCTGTATGTAAGCTTATAAAGTCTGTCTATCGTTATATTATGTTTATCTTTAGCCAATAGTCAAATTGACCACCTGCTTAAGCAGATAAGCCCAAGGCCAAGCAAGCCAGATACAATTTGTACTAGAATATACATACATACATATCAAAATACATGCATACATACGTACATGTATATACAAACATACTTTCCAAATTATCAACATGAACACCGAAAAACGTCTTCACTATTCGCAGCATGTGCCAGCGACGGACACACTAAAGAACTACAACGACTACAATTGCCTACATTGGTACACCATGGAGACCTGGCGCAAGTTGCGCGAGCGCTTGGAGACAAAAAAGCTGCCCGCCGAGCTTGACGATGATTTGGAGACTTTGGAGGAATATACGCAGCGTTGGCGTTCCGTGCGCATCATTTACTTTACTATGTTCCTAATGGCACTGGGCTTTAGCATCATTCTTACGGGAATTTGGCCATTTCTCACCGAGGTGCGTGCTAAGTGAACTTTCCCGATAGATGGATATGTATTAAGCCCAAGCATTCCTATAGCTAGATCCCAGTGCGGGCAAAGAGTTTATGGGTCTGATTGTGGCTGCCAATCCCTTGGGCCAGATGATCTTCAGTCCGATCTTTGGCTGGTGGGGCAACAAATTGGGCACCATACGCCTGCCGCTGTTGATCTCGCTGGGCTTATTCACCTTGTCCAGCGCTTTGTATTCTTCACTGGAACTGATGGATAATGTTAAATACTGGATGCTGGCCTCGCGCTTCTTCGTCGGCGTCAGCTCGGCTAACATTGCACTCTGCCGCTCCTACCTCTCAGCGGCGACGCGTCTCAGCGAGCGCACGCACGCCGTCTCAATGGTGTCACTGGCCCAGGTCCTTGGCTTTATCATTGGCCCGGGACTGCAGGCACTGGTAACACCGCTGGGCCGCCATGGTCAAGTCTGGTTGTGGGGTAGCATGCACTTTAACATGTACACTGCATCCGGTTGGATCAATGTGCTTATGAGCATGGGTAACTTTATAATGTTCCTGCCGGGCATATTCGAGGTAAGCCTCTATACTTTTCCATTATCATCTGCATACCATTTAACTAATGTTTGTTTTAGGAACACAAAATAGCCGCTCGAGAGATTATGGTTATGCAAGGCGGCACCTCGGAGCGTGAAACCTGGAAGGGAATCAAACCAAATTACTATTCCGCCTGGACGCTGATTGTGGCCTTCTTTGTGCTGGTCTTCAACTTCGTGCTGCTGGAGACGTGGGTTTAGTCTTTGCCTTGCTGAACATTTAATCATGCGCTGCTTATTTGCAGCTTGGGCACCTCTCTGACCATGGATATGTTTGCCTGGACCAAAAATCAGGCGCTCTACTACATGGGCATTTTAATGGCCATCGCAGCCATAATATCTCTGGTCACCTTTGTGCTTATTGAACCAATGTGCAAGCTCTTTGCTGAGCGCTTTGTGCTCATCTGGGGTGGCTTTTCTTTGATGGTCGTGGGGCGTTTACTCTACATACCCTGGGGACCGGATCCGCCCAAGCTGGCCGTTGCCTACAACGCTAGCGCCAATCTCTCCATGGATGATCCCGTCTATTTGGGGTGCCCGCAATCTCAAAGTTGGTGTCCCGAACTGCCTGCGCTCACGTTGACGCAGTTCATTCTCGGCTTCGCATTGACTTCGGTGGGTTATCCCATTGGCGTTACGCTGATACAGACGATATTCTCAAAGGTGCTCGGTCCACGTCCGCAAGGCGTCTGGATGGGCATGATGACCGGAGCGGGCTGCTTGTCTCGTGTCATGGGTCCTGTTTTCGTTGGCTCCATTTACACTCGCTTGGGCACCTATTGGACATTTGGATTTACATCGATTATGATGATGATTTCTATGATCTGGCTGCTATGCAGCAAGTAAGTATCTCACAAGAACATGTGTGGTTTAATCTCTAATCCTCTTTTCCTTTAGTCGCGTACTTATTCCGCCGACATTCGAGAAGGCACCTGTGGAACTGCATGAGCTGCGTGCACAGGCTGGCCTTTCCAACGATGCCAATGACGTATTAGCGCCAGACAAGGAATCGGATGAGCTGCTGACGACGACCAAGAAGATACGCATAGAACCCACAGCCCAAAAATAGCTGCAACGCGTGGCAAACAATATTTACCATATGACTGCCTATTCATTATGAATTTCTAAAAATTAGTTTATAAATTACGCATACATAAAAATATATTTTTGCTATTAACTTTGATGCAATTTTAATTTTTAATTGATAAAGTTATATCATATCGTATCAAAACGTACATGTTTTTTTTACAATCGCACAAAACAAATATTGGTGCTTAAGTTTTATTGGTATATTCTAGTCGCACAAATCCAAACGATTTTTTTTTAGTGTTTTACGCTTAAGAATGAAATTCATTGATGAAATAATGACGATGCAACGTATGTAATGCAGGCAGTCTGTAATTATATATATATATATGCCACATAACATTGTTGTCGTCATTATCAGTCAGACAGTGCTACATAATTATGAGTTAATATGATAGGGAGGATGCCTAGATGGTCTCTATGATTATTTTAGTTTTGTTTTTGTAAGTTATTGCTCAGTTTGATTACGCGTACGGGACTACCAAGGCGGCGGCAGCCACATATGTATAACAGGCAACTGCTGCAGTTGATGATAATGATGATGGCCTGGCGGCCAGTATACAAGCCAATATTCTCCACCGCCGAAAGCATTATAGTTGTAAAGTGGTAGAAACTGCGGTGCACTTGTTACAAATGCGCCACCCAAATCAGCTGCTGCTGACACTCAGCTGCTGCCGTGATAATACAACTCATCTCAGTAGGGCGCATAACGTCGTCCTGGCGGCGAGGGACCGCGCATGCCTCGTGACGAAATCATACGTTCGTCAAACGAATCACGACTGAAGTCCTCATAGCCGTGCGGTGTCGGTGAGCTAAACGTTCGAGGAAAACGGTTTAACAATATTAAGTAATTGAAAAATTGCTGTACTTACCCATAGCGACTCATGCCGTTGCTGCTGCGTGGCGGCGGTGGAGAACGCCGACTAAACATGGTATCGTAGCCACGGGAAACACTGCAAGAACGCAGACTGCCGCTTAACGGTGGGGGCAACGGCATAGGCTCGCGGCGCGAAATCGGCGGCGGTGGGAAGTCACGCATACGGGATGACTGATAGCGGCGCTCGTAAAGATCGCGCGAGTCCTCGAAACGTCGATCATAATAGTCGTAGTCCTATAGTTGTACAAAATGAATAGGTTAGAATGTTTATTATAACACATTTTGGACAATTTCTTTGTGTGTGTGCTATAATATTTGGGATATCCGCGGCGAGCCGATTTAAAGAATAACTGCTTAAAAATCCAAAGTTATTCGGATAAATTAAAATCATAATGAAAACGGTTTCGAGAGATAATCTTTAAGCAGTTAAGTCTTGAACCCGACCCGTCGAGATTAACCAAATTTGTTGTTTGTCTGCATTTACCCTAAAGCCGTCCATTATGCGATCACGCAGGAATGGCGGCGGCGGTGGTGGCGGCGGATACGGATCACGACTGTACATGCGATCTCTGTAGCCGCCGGCGCTCAGCGGTGGTGGCGGCTCGCGTCCACCAGCACCTGTCCAACGCGGACATTCTTTCGACCAATGACCGGAACGGCCGCAACGATAACACTGCTCCGGATCGCCCATGCCCGGCTTGGGCCGTACCCGACTAGTGGAGACCTGCACCTTGAGCGGCTGGCCATCGACAACGCGACCGTTCAACTCCTTGATAGCATCCTGCACATCACCGACACAATCCAAATGGACGAACCCATAGTTGCGAACAATATCGCATTCGACGACGGTGCCGTATTTCTGAAATAGTTCACGCACCTCCGGCGCACGCGTTTTGTCGGTTAGATTCCCAACGAAGATTTTCGTTGTCGGCGTATTTGGGGCGCGTCGGCTTTTGGCGGCCTCCACCTTGATGGCGTTATCGTTCAGCACGTAACCGTTCAAGTTTTGTATGGCATCGCGACCCTGCTGTTCGGTTTCCATATGAACAAAGCCATAGTTCTTCACCACATCACATTCGACGACAGTACCGTACTTCTCGAACAACGCACGCAATTCGGTTGCCTGCGTCTTTTCATCGAGATTACCGATGAACAACTTGAACGTGCCGGCTCCGGGCATCACGGCGGCGGTTTCGGCTACGGCGTCGTCCACGGTTCTTGCGTTAATTCAATATCTTGGGAAGCTTGAGCGTTAGCGTACGCGATTTTTTTTTTGTTTGTTTACGCGTTATTGACGTGTGCGCAGCGCTGCTTGAGAACGACAACGACGGCGGCGACCGCGACCTCAAAGTGAAATAAGAAGAAGAAGCAATGCAATTTTTCATTTTGACATATACTGAGGCAGGGAGCAAGTAATTCGAAGCAAATTAAAGAACAAAGGTAACATCGCGTTCATTTAACTCTAGATAATATACACATGCACAACGCGTGAAAAAATGTTTCAATTTCCACACAAAACAAGATGGCGGCGACTGCGACGGCGACAAGGCGAAACCGTGGTAGAAGTAGTGGTTGCAGGACGGCGACCTCAATAGTTTTAAATGTGCTCATACTTTTAAAATCTTCTTACCTGTGCTCTTGTAAAACCAAATAAAACAATGCTCAAATTAATTTTTCCTCTTTTTCGTCCAGCACCTTCAACAATTCTTAAACTTTTCCACAACTTTTCGTCCGAAGAATATTTTTTTCTGTAGGTGTATGTGCTAGTGATGTCAAACTATAAATTCGATTGCTTAAAATATGTAACTATCGATACAGTCGAATCGTTGCGCAAAATTGAGACTTCCGATAGCCTGTATATAACATAATGTTATTAATATTGCTGTTAAGTTTCTGTAGACAACTTTTTGCAAACCAATATAGCAAGCATGTTAACTCTAATGTAAAATTAAACAGTCTGTTCCGATGTATATCAGTAATGTTTGGAAATGTTATCGATACAACAAATTTGAGGGATGCACCATTGGTGTCGGCCTGCAACACTGGATTCCGTATTAGCGCTTTTATTAAAAAAGCGGGAAGATTGTTGTAAATAAACTGGCAGAATTATGGAGACCCCAACGGGACGTGCTGCACGGCCCACACGCAACGCCACGCCGCGCCTCTCGGAGCGCAAGAAGCAATTGTTTCGGAGCCGCAGCTCCATGTTGGATCAAATTGATGACGACTGCGACGTCGAGGATCCCTTGTTGGGCATAGCGCCGCTGAAGCCAATACATCAATGTCAGGTCCCTAGACAAGCCCAGAAGTCAACCAATGTTCGCAACCTGTTCGAGGATCAGGATCGAGCTGATGTAGATGCTCATCGAGTGCGATCGAGCAGCAGCACCAGCAGCTCACCGGAGACCAATAAGGAAAATAAGAGCGCACAGAAGACACGTGCTTCTGAGGAGCAGCTGCCACATTTGTTTACCACAACCATGCGCATAAATAGCAACAGCAGTGCCAGCCATAGCTCTAGTCCGCGCACGCCCTCAACACGCAACCACACTGCAGTTGCCGATGACTCCAATACGGATACTGATGATTCCACAACTGGTCGTAAGCGTAAAACAGGTAAAAGAGCCTACAGGGAAGTGACTGCAGAAACAGTCGAGTCCTCACCTGACTCCGGGTCAACTTCGCCGCAGTGCAAGCTGCGCAAAACACAGAAGGAATGCATATCGACAATGGCGTTCTATTCGTCGCATGCCGCAACCTCTCACGCTGCCTTGCGCAGGTCAGATACAACCTCGTCGACAACGGCACGGCACCGAACGCAGGCACAACAGCCACATCGTGCCGGCAAGGCTAAAGTCACCTCACCCACGTCGCGTCCCAGGCTAGGGATTAATAAGGGCGTGCATCACAACATACGGAAGCCTCAGCGTGCTGCTGCATCCGTCGATATGGATGATATTTTGAGCTCGTTGCGAAATGAAAAGTTGCGGCGGCTGATCACGACAAAGCGGGAGGAGCGCGCTAAGGTCGAGGAGGTTCACGCAATACTGCGTCATGCTAGAGATCCCATTAAAATGGCCAGGCCGCTAAGTGTCATGAATCTTGATGATGCCAACAATAATAACAGCAAGGAAGTCGCTTCGGGACTTTCCCTGTCACCAATAACTCTCGACTTTTCCGACCTCAGCGACGATGAAGAGTTGCGTGCAAGGACCGCCGCTCCCATTCCAATGGAACTGGAACCGGTCATACCGCTTATACGCCATGATGACACATCGCCAAAAATCGAACCGCCGACCAACCGCAAGTTCTTCAAGTCGGGCCGACGCAGCAGCACCTGTATGGAGGTGCGCATAACGGACAACATCCGGGCCACCGTCAGCCAGGGAAAGATTGCGTTGGTGGAGGCAAAGCCAAATAAGAAGCGACAAGTGCGCGTCAAATCAGCGACGATATTTTCCGCGGAGCAGGCTACCGTGGATGCGATACTACGTAATCTAGATGACACCGTTGTTGATGAAATCGTTGAAGCGGAACCGATTCCGCAGCAGCCGCAGGCAGTGCCTGATATGAAGGTGGAGATGTTGCCGTCCGATCCTTATGAAAAGTATCGCAAACAACTGCCATACCAGACTGACGATCCGGAAACTATCGAACAACAGGCGCTGTTACTTGAGTTTCTGATAAGCAATAACATATGCACGGATAGGAACTTTGACGTATTCATTGCCGATCCAGATAACCACAAGGACGAGGCCACAAGCATTGTCGATAACCTGTATATGATAGTCAATGCAGAGCAGCTAGCGCTGGCTGAACCTGAAGTACCTGAGAGCCACAGCGCTGTAGACAATAGCGAAATACCTAAGAGCGACAATGCAATAGCCCAGAGAGAAGTAACTGACTCAATGGCCGAGATGGCAGCGCCGTCTGTCGAGCCTCCAGGCAAATTGTTTCCCATTTTTACGCAACGCCTGCAGCCGTTGCCACAAAGGGTAACCCGTCGCAAGGTGGATCTTCCGGCGCGTCTAATGGCTGGTGCCATCGGTTCCAGTCAGTATCAGATCGATGCTGGCCAAAAGGCATATGGAGCTAGGCAGTGTCACCAGTGTGGATTGGTCTATACAGTTCACGAGCCTGAGGAGGAGCAATTGCATCGTGAATATCACGATTCGGTGCATATGCTACGCTTCAAAGGCTGGATAGACGAGGACATTGTGGCCGTCTATCCAGACTGGGCTGCCGATGGACGCATTATACGCTTAAACGAGCATGCTCCAGCTGCGCGCCAACTGAGGCTGACGGAAGTGATCAGGATGGTCGACAAGGAACTGGGCTATTCCTCTTACATTGTGCCGAAGACATTTGTCGCTTTCTTTGCTGTGCGCAAACAACAAATTGTCGGACTCTGCCTTGTACAGCCATTGGCGCAGGCGCACCGCTTTATTCAAGTCGATGGGACCGACTATTTCAGCGAGGAGACTTTCGAGAGCAGGTGCGTGTTGTTTGCGGCCGATTCTTTACTGAATAATATTTTGCTATATTTAATCTTTTTTGCAGCTGCGGCGTCTCGCGAATTTGGGTGTCACCACTGCTACGTCGTAGGGGAATCGCAAGCAAATTGTTGCGTGCTGTGCAATCTCACACTGTTGTGGGCATTGAGATATCCCGTGATCGGATTGCCTTTAGCACGCCGACAGATGATGGACGTCTTCTGGCGCGTCAATTTACACAGAATGATAATTTTCTGACGTACGACCAGTAAAAAAAACGCAGACAGTTGGCTATTGAATAGTCGGCACTTGGATTAAGCTTGCTACGAATCCTTTTTATTAGTTGTTAAGCAAAAAAGATGTTTTGAGCTGATAGTGGGTTTTTTTTTAAAAATATGTTCAATTATAGCAATGTTTCAAATCACTTGTAAATTTGTTTTATGAAGCATACTTTGCGGCAGCTAATGAACTTATGAATTTTTAAACATTTAATTACATATATAATGTTATACACCAGAAAAAAGTTACATTTTTATTTAACTTACCTTAAGTTAAAGCTAAGGGCAAGTTCTTTAAACTCCTAAATAATTAGGCGCCAAACAGCAAATATTAAGCGATGCATACATATATATCGATAGTCGAACATTCCGATATCAAACAGCAATGCAACGTGCGAATCGATAGTTTAGTTAATTTGTGAGCCAGGCTTTGGGCGTTGTTTTTATTGCAGCAACCAAAAAAAAGAAGTTATTCTTAAGTTAAAGCGCGTATACATTGTTCAAAAGTTGAATTAAAGTGCGACAAATTCCAACTGCAGTTGCTTTTGACTGAGTGCAAATGGTGAGTACAAGAAATTAAGCAAAAGTCGTGTTTCTAGCAGGGCAACGCGGCACCTTGTGCCACGCCCAATGTGGCAGAGTTGAACTAAAACTATAATTTGTTGGGGTTGAAATAAGCTTGTTGTCAACGTTTCTTATTGTTTACGTTCATTGCAGACCATTTGGCGATTTGCTTGTGTTAAGCAAGAAAAACTAGTGGCTAATAGAGAAATAGGCCTGTGACTGCATTAGTCAGCGGCATCTTTGATCACATACAAACAAATTAAGGCAGGCCGTGTGGGACTATGTCCACAATCGAAGACGAGCGTAAAGCTTACATCAATAATCCATATTTTACTGGACCCATTTACGGCAGCTATAAGCCGTTTTATGTGACTATTGCCATTTGCACAGTTGTGCTCGGCTCGATAATTATATTGAACATTATCTTGGGCTGCTGTTCCAAGCACCGCAAGTACTGGCAGGACAGGCACACTGGTAATCGCTGGTTGGTTTCTATTTGGTCTTCAACGCCACACAAGCAACCACCCTTAGACTTTACTGAACTAAAGGACGCCTCCTACTTTGAACGTTTCCATGTAAGAATCAAACTTTTAATCTACTGAGCTTTTATAAAATGACACTCGCCGATTACAGCCCACAACGCACCAGCAAGTGTTCCCTGACGACGTTGTCATATCTGTTGACGACTTAGAGCCAGTACATCAATCGCATCACCAACGTCCACCGCGACCAGAGGGACGTACATTGCACCAGCAACGCCAGCGCGAAGAATACGTTGAGCTGCAGAAGCGTGAGAGCGACATTTAAGCCATGGCATTATACTTTCTATATCCCGCCGTTGCCGCACTGGCGCTGTTCGTGATAGGCGTAATTATTGTCATGCTTCGGTATGGGCCGCGACTATGCGGGCTGCGTCATCATGCTTTGCCAGACAATCATGATATGCGGGAGAAAACCTACGAGCATGAGATAAGTTACGCCTAATACGTACAGCCATTTTCAAAATATTTTTTTAAACATATGCCGGTAATACAGCAACAAGTTTTTTATTCATATACACATCAACTAACCATATTTTTAAGTTGCTTTCTTGATCACAACTAATTTTCATTGACACCCAAAAAAAATTCTATTTGTTTCTGCTACAGTTGCACAATTACCTTATACATGCAGTACAAAACGCCTTATACATTTAGTTACCATAAACTTTCAATCAGCTTATATATCATTCACTAACAAAAACAACAAAAACATGTGCCTTTAACAATGAATCTCATTGAGAAATGTTTGCCGTCCAAGTGTCTTCTACTAAAGTAAGATCGATCTTTTAAAAGCGTGTCCCTTTTTGGTAACCAAAATAAGCAGAATAATTCCAATAACTTATTCAAATCAAATTGATTCAACTATAATGAATGTCAATTTTTTATGCACAATTTAAGAAAATTATTTTAAACTATGCAAACCTTATACATTTGTAGTTATACATTTTTACCAATTTGACCAATAAAGAGTACTTTTCAATAAACATGTATTATCTTCAATCAAGGTATGTATATAATATTTTTATAAAAAGTTTTGATATATGTTGCGAGTGGTTTGAACGAAAAAGACGATAGCAAATGCTATTTGTATTCGGCAATCCAAGGAGACAATTGGAGACATCTGGTCCAGCACAAAAATCGTATGCTGTTTGGCTAAACTGTTCTCTTCCTCTTTCTCTGACTTGTCTCCGTCAGGAATATCTCGTTTTGGCGATATTGGCTTTGACCGTTTGTTCAGTTGTGAAGTATGTTCACTGTCAGGATTGCTTTGTGTGCTGTTAATCACACTTTTTCTCCAACAAACGTATAGAAGTTCTCGATGAATTTCCAGAATATTTCCCAGCTAAGATCAAAGAGGCAGCCGGGTCAATGAACACAACAGCGTTAAGGCCAAATTGCTTAAAGTAGTTAAATAAAACTGTTATTAGTTTCGAGTGTGGTTAATCAGTAGCTTCGGTACTTACTGATCTTATGATGGTGATTAGCTCTTGGTCCTCGAGATGAAGACCACACTCGAACAAATCAATTGTTATATCCGCGCCAAACCCTTGGATAAACGTCTCTTAATCACATTTAAACAATTGTTGGTAAAAATATATATATGAAATATATATATGTTTATGTTTGCAGTATTTGTAGATCGTATGTGTTTAGTCGACGATAGTCGTGCCAACATAAATGCTCAATAAATTTTTCCAAATCATTGACAGAAATATCATCAAGAAATCTTTGACTCCTCAAAATCGCCCTCGAACATGCGTACAAAAACAGGCGAAGCACTAGAGAATACAAAGCTTGATTAGCTAACACAGCAAGTATGTTTAAGGATAAATTTAAATATACATTTTCGTACGTACCTTATAAGCACAAATTTGTGACACTCTAAATGCATCTTTTCGGCATCACCGTTATAAACAACGAAACTGCAATCCGGCAAGCGGCCAGTCTTTAGCAAATATTCCATGCGTTCACGGGTCTAAAGAGGTAAGAATATCTACAGTTATACGATTATTTTGTAGAGAGAGGGACACACAACAATAAAGACTTTTAAATGACAGTAAATGTAGGGATTCGAGTTTCATAAATAAATGGATTTTGCAGCTCGAAACATTTGAAGCGTTTTTACTCGGTAAGAATATTTTGGTATTTGGTTTTATTTGGCTAAGTTGGCTTATGTACAAAATGATGTTGCTTGCTACAGTTTTCGTCTGCGTTTTGCGTCTTACCATTTAAGTTAGCAATAGCCACAATTTTACACATGCAAACGTGGCGGCGCAATGCAAACTCATTTATACAGTGCTGCAAAACGCTTATGAGAGAACTGCAAATTTGACAGCAAAACGGTCACTTTGTCCAATCAGCTGTTTGTTGTTGCTGTTGCCGTTGTTGAATTCAATATTAAATTAAGCACCCACCTGCTATTTTTAAAATGATTTTACTAGTTTACATTTGGCTCAGTATCGGCCTACTGCCATTAACCCAATCAGCTATAAAAGAGTGCCCTACACAAAGCGTACCTCAGCTGCGTGCTGAGGTGGAGTCAGCCGGCGAAATGTCTTTAATGTTCTACTACGTGTCTTGGTCGAGCGATGCCAGACAGGCCCGTTTGGTGTACGATGGCGTGGCTCACTACTATAAGGATTACGCCTCGTTTGGAGCCATCGATTGTTGGCATATGCAGTGCAACTGCAGCCGCACTCATCGACAGCTGCCCGGCATGGCGGTCAACGGCGGCTATCCGGACAAGTGGCCAACTCTGATGGTGAACTATGGTCGGCAAGTTAGGCTGCAATATCAGGGCACATGGCACTTTGAGGATTTGACGAGGTTTATGAACAATCTAATACAGCCCATCGATCGGGTGCATACTACGGCAGAGCTGGCAGCCCTATGCAAGATCTCAGATGCCGTTGTTCTGGCGGTGCTGGACTCTGCGGACGGCCCGGGATATAAGCGCTTTGTTATAGCTGCTGTCCATTGGCTCGAATTCGATCCGGAGCGCAACGTACGCTTTGCAGTCACGTTTGGCAACCGTGCCAAACAAATGCTTAAGGTGGAGGAGATATCGCTGCCACAGCTGATTGTCATAGATAACCGGCACAGCTTACATGTCTACAATAAATCAGATGCTTGGAAGCCCATGGAGATCTTGCATTGGGTGCGACCCAAGGTTAATCCTCTCCAAGCCGCCGGCTACGGAACGCCCGCAAAGATTGCAATGAAGGCACGTCACATGCCCGTTCTAGCGATGGGTATCCGGATGCCCCAGAGCCAGCCAGCAAGTCCGTTAGTCGAGGGGCTCGTCACCAGGGAAAATATTGACTGCGAACAGTACTGGCTGCAGGAGGACGGAGGCGAGGCGCGTAAATGGACACTATTGCAAATGCCGCCAGAACTGTATGAAGGTCTAAAGCCGCCAGAGCAACTAGTCAAGAGCTGCTACAGCGCAATTCAGCTCAATAGAGCTACGCTGACGAACTACTACCACATTAATGGCTTTCTCGATTATATGTGGTCCCAGCACACTCACGAAAACCTCTTCGACGAGGTGGCGCGCCGGATTAGGGCACAGCACACACGGAATCGTTGCTTGGCGCACACTCACGCACAGCACGGTACGCCGGCAATGAAGATTGGCATCGCCAAGTTGGTCACAAAATACAGCCAGTTGATGTGGAAGCACTCGGCGGAGCAGCTTGCGCAAAATCGTTCACTGGCCGTGGTTATCTTCGATGGAACCAAATACCGCGATTTCATTCAACAGCTGGGCATAGATCAGCATCAGCAGCTGCGCAATATCAAGCACAAAGGAGACGCGTTCGCGGTGCAGGCTTTTATTGTGGACGCAGCGGCAGAAGCTTTGCACGTCATGCCGCAGCATCAGGCGTTCTCATTTGTGACACTGAAGGAGTTCATCAAGCATTTCTATGCCAGGCAGCTACCGCGTTTGCAAAAGAACTCTCTGCTGACCACAGTCCCATCTCCATCCCCATCCCACGATGCGCCCTACATACGCATATATAATCGCCAGTTGCTGCTGCAGGCACTGCAGCGCCCGAATGCAACAAACGTCGTTCTCATCCAGCGACCAGATTGTGCGCTCTCGGCCGTTATGTCACAGGAACTGATGCAGGTGGCTGCTCTGCTGCGCAGCCCCGAACTGAATTTCATACGCTTCGATAGCCAGGCAAACGACTTGCCTTGGGAGCTGACTATGCCCGCGACACCAGCGTTGCTGGTGTTCCCGCAATCTCGACCCACAGAATCTGTTGTCTTTCCAATTGATGTTCGTGTGGACACCGCCAACATAATGTCATTCATACTGGCACAGATGGAGCCGGAACAACAGTTGCACCTGGTTTTGGCCAGCTGTCGGCGGCGCATGCGGCATGCACGCAGTTGTTTGGACTTTGCCGGAAAATTGGTCCTCCAGCATGTCAGCCAGTACCTGAGATACTGGGAAATATATGTGAAGGAGCGTGATCTAATCTTGTCCCACCTCAAGCAGTTCAATGAGATGCATATTGCAATTGAAAGTAGTATTAAGTTATAGTCTTTTAACGCATCTCAATGTCCTAGAACCAGACTAAAAAATTACCGTTAATCTAGTTAATTATATATATTTATTGGGTAAGATTTTCTCGTAAAGGAGCCACTAATATTTTTAAGCTCCAATTAGTTTAACTAAATGTTGTTTTCCATTAAGCAATTAGTAAATTAAATTAATTAATTTATCTATGTTTCTATTGATTGCTTGGAACCGCAAAGTTTATGGCTTAAACTTTTATACAAAAAAATAACGTTTGCTTAGATTATTTGTGCTGTGTGCCCAGCTAAGTTTAGAGCAGCAATACTTAAATTTAATCACAACTATCGATATCTTCCCGTTCGTGCCTTTTCTAAATGTATAGCTTATATAGTAAAATCCCTCAAAATGGCACGACAATCAGATAAAATTAATGTTATAGATCAATGTACTTATCAAATTCTGAAGAAGGATAATGGAGACGCAGCGCCAAAGATACTACGCAGTGCCAAGTATAAAAATAAACACAAGAAGGAGCAACAGTGCTCGCTGCTCGACTATCTTGTGGCGCCGCGCCAACAACAAAAAAAAATAAACAAACATAGACGCCCAAACTTGATCGTAGCTAGAAAGTCTGTGGCGCCTCAAACCAAGCGCAAGGGAAAAACGCGTTTGCATCCGAAACGTCGTGTGGCGCGCCTGAAACGTTGTATCAGAAATTACCGGACATGGAAACATCGTGGGGATGAAGAGTCCCTGCAGCAGGCATTCGAATCAACTTCTCTGGGCCTGGAATCTGCATGCAAAACTCCAGTTCTGCTGGACACGCTCACCGAACAAGTGGAAGACGAACGTGGTTCTGCAGTTCCAGTGCCGCTAAGGAATATTGAAAACATTCCCGTGCATAACGTAGAGTCTAACACAATTCAAGTAACCAATGGCTTGAAGCATTTGTGCCTTACCGATGCGGTGTCCACAAAAGCAACGGCATCGAATCATCAAATACATTCCCGTCGGTTTAGAAGGTGGGCAACCATAGAGTACGATTGTTTCCTAAAATTATTTACATTCTTTTGCATAGCTATTGTGATAACTGCACAACGACACGCCTCAAGGAGTTGACGACTCAACTGCTGAATGACTTGGACCGTTTCCAGAAGCGTGCTTACGCCCACAACGAAATTAAAGCGCGTGCCCATCCACGTCTGGTGGTGGGTTTTCGAGAGTCCTTGTCCAGGCTACGCATACACAAAGTGAAACTGCTGATCATGGCCCCGGATTGTGAGATGTGCCCAGGCCCGGGTAAGTGTCTTTTGCCGCACTACGACATCTGATATAATATAATTGTACTCTTCCTAGGTGGCCTGGACGATACGATAGAAGAGCTTAAGTCTGTCTGCCAGCAACAAAGGGTTCCTTATTGCTTCTCACTGATGCGTCGGGAATTGGCCTATGCGCTTCACAAGCGGGCACAGATCTCATGTGTGGCTATTTTGGATTACGATGGTGCCAATGAAACGTACAAGCAACTGCTGCAGGAGCTGGAGGCGGCAACGCATCAGTATAAATGTTTGACTGCAACGTGAGCTTTATTTAATGCTTTAAAGATTCAAATATTTAAGTGCTAATAAGTGCCTAGAAGTTCGTAATTAAACAAAATTTCAGTTAAATTTGCGTATACTAATTTGATGGCGTCATCATTGTGGTGGTCACCAGATCGTAAAGTGTGGAACTATCGTTGGCAAACTCAGTGGCAGCGCCAATTAATCCAGCGGTGTCGTTGAAACTATTAAACGATTGTATGGCGTCCTTGGCCTGCTGCGCAGCCAAGTTGAATTGTATGAGTATGATAAGGTAGCTGGTGATGCCGCCGCTAACACCATAGAGCGTTTCCATGTCCAGCGTGAAGAAGCCACAGGCTGAGAAGTCCACCGAGTGATTGAGCAGCTTCAGCGACAAGTGATTCACGATCTCGTAGAGCAAATTATCATCGGCCACGACGCCGCATTTGTGCAAGCTAATGCCAGTTCGCTTGGATGCCAGCGAGGTCTTCCAGCTTAGGTAAATCAGATAAATACACTTGCCGGATGTGTACACCAGAACGATGACCGTGATAAAGGGATTCTTGGCGGAGCGGAACAACGAGGGTATCGATTGGCTGCGCGTGGCGCAGTACAAGAAATACAGCTGAGCCGTGAATATCAAGAAACCATAAGCCATTAGCGAGAGAATGGGATAGCTCCATAGCCCGTTCATTGCCTTGCCTATCTCGCAGATCTCGTCGTGCACTTGGCATAGATTGTTCAGCTTTTCCTCCACCTTGGTCGCATTGCTTAGTTCGCTTTCGTGTGCCATGTTCATCATCGGATTTGGATTGGTCTGGAGCGGCTTGCGAGATGTTTGTATCGACTCGCCAAATGAGTTCAGCGAATGGGCAACTAATTTAGTCTGGTTAATATGGATAGACTAAACATCTTTTATATAACTTACTTGGAGCCACCTTATTGCTGTGCTTGCCGCCTGAGCCTCTCAGCGAGCCAACGTCAATGCCACCCAGCTCCTTGTACAAGTACTCCAAATTGCTGTCGTATTGCGGCGGCTGCGTCTCAGTGCTGCCTGACGTCCGATCTCCAGCGTCATCGTTACCATCACCGGCCGTCAACCAAGTCTGGAATTTTTCATGCTCTGCGACGAGATCCTCGAGCGTGGCATTGATGGCCTCGAAGCGCTCCTTTAGCGCGTACAGTGAAACGGCAAACCAAATCTTATCCAGAGTATTGATAAAAGTTGGCACTGCCGAAACAATCCATAGCAGCGATAACCATTGGGTGTAGTCCACCAACTTAACGTATGTGGTCAGCAGTATGAAGATTTCAAAAAAAAACGTCATCAGTAGCATTATACGAATGCGTTTTGCTATGCAGCTGTTGTCCACCAGGCACTCCTCTCGGTAAAGACGTTCGTCCACAGCACGAATGCGTTCGTAGAGCTCTCCCAGTTGCCCTTGATTGAAGAGCGCCGTGAGCTGATCGGTGGCCATCATAATGAGGCCAATGTAGGTCAAAAATAGGCCAATAACAAATGTTAAAGTGCCTAAAAGGATGGTGCGATTAAAAGATAGCGCCCCTTGGTAATTGCGAATCTTCATACTTACTCTGTTGTGCTTTTAGTGTGCGGTCCTCTTCCCCAAACGAATAAATCAGTAAATTATAAAGCACCACATAAAAGATCAACACGCCGAGCATATAGAACATGCCATTGCGGGACTTTTCCAGCACATTTTTATGACGCAACTTAGCCAAATCCTGCGGCAATACGCCCACCAGCTTTGATAGGAAAAACAGCTGCTGAAATTGAAGCAGCAACGGCTGCACCATTGGCGTCGCTTGGGACATGCTGCACGCTGGCCAGAACAAGCTGAAATGGTAAATACTAGTCGTAGCATTATGAGCTGGTTACCACTTTACCTAATTAAATTGGTTTGCTGCTTGATTAAATTGTTCCGCTAATCGATATAATCAACGTAAGCAATCTCACAACTTGTGTAGTCCGTTTTTTTTTTAATAGCTGAGAGTTTATATGAAGGGAAATATTTGTTTATTGAATCATCTTCAGTTTTGTTTATATACTCTACACAATAAATAATTAAATATATGCCCGAAATAGGTATTACATCAATCCGTTAGAAACACATGCATACACAATAAAGTACCTTTACATATTTAATATACGTAAATAAGTATTATACAATAGAATATGACATTGAATGTTATGTCCTCAATTTGAATGAATTTAATTTTATTTGATGGTATTTAGGTCGGGATTTGCATGGTTTTCAGGTGTACCAAATGTTACAATTTTTTGTACATTTCTTGTATTCATGTGTTTTAATATAATATAAAGCCAAATATAAACACGGCTTCTTCTTTTGAAATTTAAAATAGTTTCCAACATAATTATTTGCAATAATTTAAAGTATGCCAGAATATTATCGTCTTTATTGCTTCCTCTTGCGACGATCGTTCTGTTTTTGCTCCTCCTGAAAGGCAGATAAGATATTACAATATGTTAATGGCTTTTTCCAAGGTTATAAATATAGTTTCACAAATACCAAACTAAATACGCGCATATGGTTTATATTTAATTTTTTTTTCGTATACCTGGAAATGAATATACTTCCAATAAAGTATAAGAACAGATAAAGCCATTATCAGAAGAGTTTAAAATGAATAATAGAACTATATCGTAGACTTTTGTGAAAGTATACTTATTGCCTTGGATGTACGAAAAATGGGTATACGCTTAAAACGGCATACCGTAAGATTTTGGTGTGCGTATTTAAAGAAATTGTTTGCTATATGTTGCCGCTTCAAGGTTATTCATTGTTTGCTTGGAAATTTAACTGATTTGCGAACTATTAAACCATGAAGCTCTTGAGCTGTAAGATAGGGCACACGTTTGAGCAAAACCACTAGCAAACCCTTAACTGATAAAATATATAAATGAAGTGTCCGTAACCAACCTTTTGTGTCAAAATAATTAACAAACGGCGGAACATGCTCAAAACGTCAAAGAAGAGATCCAAGGCATGCTGAACCACATCGCGGTTGCCCATGCGACACTTTTCCACAATGTTTTGGGTATCGTACACAATAAAGGCAGCCATTACAAAGACGCCAACGTACAATTGAGTCTACAAGAAGATAAGGTTAGCTAATTTCATTATCAAAATTACATGGCTACTACTTACTATTTGAACAAAGTACGATTTGAATATCATGTTGAAGAGACTGAGCAATGCCATACAGTTTATAACGCTGACCAGCATGCCGCCCAGGTACAAATATTTGCCCTGTTCGGCAAGCAGAGCGGCCAGCGACAACGATCCGAAGGTGATAAATGTTCCAGTGAGAGCAGTGAGTATAATTGCCGGGTTGATGCTGCAAATGTAGTCCAGTAGGGGACCTAGTGTTTGTCCCGAACAAAATCCAAATGCATACAGCATTGCCAAACGCGTGTAGTAGTTCTTGCCGTCGTCCTTATAGAAATGCAGACCCAGGACAAGCACCAATGAGGCAATGGCCGCTAGCATCCCCAAATCAAGTAGTCCACGCATTTGAACCATTGCGCCCACTGCTGCAGCAGCAGTGGTGCTGGCCAGCACCATGTACACCTTAGACAGGTGCTGACGGATGTAGGGCTCACTGTGAATGCGGAAGTGGGAGACATTAATTTAACTGTGCGTGTGTACGTGTACGTGTTTATTGCTTTCAAGGACTATTGATTAAGTGCGACCAACTGTTGATGTGGAACTATACCAAAACAACACGTCAGCCGCACCGTAACGCAAGGTCAACGCTTATTGTCTGCCAAGTGTCGGCAGGTAAATTCAATTTACACATTCTATATCACTGACTTTTGCACCGTGCAATCGCATTTTGACGCTTGCACCCGTGATCTAAAGACTATTTGCATACTCACTAGCGCTCGCCGACGCCACTCATAAAACGTTGGAAACGTTGGTTGAGAAATTGTGCTGTATCCGCCATACTGTATCCTTATTTTGCACTTGATGACTAGCTTTTGTTATATTTCTTTATAATCGAACGGAGGAGTTATAAATGTGAACTGAAACTTTCCAGGCTTGATAATCAGAGTGACTGATTATACGTCGTATACTACGTCGATCTTTTTGTTTCTGTATTTCACCTGATTTTATGTGTATTGCAATTTAGTGTTGATTAACGTCACGTCGGACGAAGCTTCCAGATGATACGGATACATACAACATATGGTCACTCTGTGCTAAATTTATCGGCGCGCAATATTTTTTCAAATAATCGTGCAACGAATAAAACTGACCAGTGAGGCAAAAAGGAATTATTTTGCGAAATAACCAATGAAGACATTATTGTACACGTACTTCGTTTTTAAATAGATTTTGACTAATTACGAATTCGTTTTACTTAATTATTTATAAAAATTTTATTATTGGTCATTTAGGACAAACACGTTTGCTCTAGATAGTAGACTGCAATCAATCGAATACGAATGTGCGTATATTATTTAAAATATAATTGAAAATATAAATTGTAATGATTTGTCTTAAATATGGGTGACATAAAAATGATTTTCACATCGTTGTTATATTTGAACAAGGCAAACAAGACGCGCACTTACAAACTACATAATTCATATACATATGAAAGACTTTACCTGTATTATGCACGATTTACAGTAAGTACGTATATTCAGTTCAGTTCAAAATCACAGTTATTATTTGTACAAGACAGATTTTGTTTGTTTAAAAGTAGTAGCCAGCCATTAGGCTCATAATACTTCGAGTTAGATCAGACCTAAGAAATTAACAGGTACTATATGTCAAAAACTATAATTTACACAAGTATCATTTGGATTAGTGCAGCAAGTTTTAAATTGAATATCATTTACAAATGTTTGTGTACATTGTACAAATAAAAATAATGTTAAAATAAAAGATAAAGTTGTTACATAGCAACTACATAAATTAATCGCTTAATCGCGTTTAAAAATTCAACGATAAATGCAGTTGAGACCTCATTTAGTTTATAATTAGAAATATTTACTCTATGTGTCGTCACAGGCATTCCAAATCTCATTCATATTACTTATTTACATAATATTGATTATTGTTGTCATTCTAGTTCTATAATACTTATCCATTTGATAAGATCAGTCAACATTTATAACTATTATCACTCACACACGCGCGCACAATAAGCTCGCTTAAATGTATATAAATAAAGTCAACTTTAAATAAATGCTTGAAACAAGATTTACAAAAAAAGAATATCTTTGAATACAATTGCGCTTATTACGATTCTTGGCCTCATTTGGCAAAGCTTTGCAATTTTGCAAAAATATGCAAGTGTTAGTATAACAATATTATTAAGAATAAATGCGTTGTAGTTGTACAATTTAAATGTATATGTATATCAATTCGTTAACTATATTTATGTTTTTATACGATACAAGAATACACACAACGCAAGACAGTTAAGGGTATTTTTTTTTAACATTTTTTTTGGTGTTCATATATATATGTTTTATTAAATAAACCGAAATATTAAAGTACAATAATATTGAAATTCTGCGGCTAAGACGACGATGATGTTGATTGAAGTTTATTTTGTCTGTAGTTTATCTGTCCATCTGCGTCCTGTCCCGCGCTGACTATTCAATGGGATGAGTGCAGATGCAGTACTATGCCAATCGTGTTGATTTATGTGGGCGTGGCAGTCCGTCGTTCTATTGTATATTGTAGTTAGTTACTTTAGTACGTCTAGGAGAAACTATGTTATGCCATATTCATATCCTACGTATTGGTAATGTTAGATACAAATCAAAATTTGTTAATCTTGTCGCTGTGTATCAGCTGGCTGTATCATTATTACGTGTTAATAAGAGTGTCTAGGAATTGAATGTGTGTGTGTGATTGGGTGTGTATTTTTTGTTGTTGTTAGGTTTGCATTCGCTTGTGTTGTAGTCAATGCCTTGATCGATGCTCCTCACGCCTGTCCCGATCACGTTCGCGCTCACGCTCGCGGTCCCGATCCCGATCACGGCGTTCTCGATCCGATGAGCGATACCTTTCGCGTTCCTCGTAGTATCGTTTAGACGACGGCGCCTCAGCAGCTTCTGCAACTACTGGCTCTGGTGACTTACGTGGACGTGCCGAGCGGCTGCTGCTATATCATACAGTGCATAGAATAAATCATTAGTTAAAATTAATTAAATTGACAACTGTTTCAACTACCTGTCATCTCTGTAATGGTCTTGGGCCCGTTGCTCGCGTTCGCGACTGCGTGAACGCTCCCGATAGCTGCTAAAGCGTACAAAGTATATATAAATATGGATTAAAAACAATGCTTCATTTTCATTAAATGTGAAAAGAACGAGATGCAAACTTACCCTCCATCTCGCTCACGTTCGCGATCACGATCTCGTTCTCTCTCACGGGAGCGCTCTCGATAGCGTGAAGTCGATCGCTCTCGACGTTGTCGGCTGCGATGAGAGCGATCTCGAGAGCGCGAGCGCTCGCGACGATTGTAACTCTTGGCCTCGATGCCGTGCAGTGTGTCCTGCAGTGAGCTAATTAAAATCTTACAGCGCTCATCGTGCGCCACCTTGGATTGCTTGATAAGGGATATAGCCGTGACCAGCGTTTCGATTGCGCTCGAATACTCGCCAGCTGCAGCATCCGAAACAGCCCTATTAAGTGGGAATATTGTTAGACAATTATATAATATAATAATATATATACCGTTTTTTTATTAAACTGTGTGAGAGCTTACCTAGCGATTGCCGAGCTGCTGACCGTGCGATTTCTGCTCATGACTTCCTCGAACTCAACCTCCGTCAGCTGCGGACCCATTTGTGGATCTGGGAAGGAGCCAGGTGGCTTTCCCTGCGGCGGTCCCGGCCAGGGATTGCGTGGTCCGCCCTGCTGTGCAAAATGTGGCGGCGGGCCGTGCTGGGGTGGCATGTTCATGCCCGGTTGTGGCCCCGGCTGACCATGTGGTGGCCCACCCATGCCTGGATGCGGCGGTGGGCCGCCCGGTTGATTAAAGAATGCTGGATTCACGTGTGGAGCGGGAGCGCCATGTGGACCACCAGAACCAGGCGGGGGACCGGGACCCATTTGCGGACGTGGCGGGCCCTGCATATGAGGTGGACCCTGCGGGGGTCCTTGTGGCGGAAAGCCACCATGCATCGGCGGACGACGCCAGTCCGGACCCGGCCCTGGACCACGCACTGGCATGCCCATTGGACCTTGGGACTGCAAAACCATCATCCTCGACGAAGATATACATGAGATTTGTGCCTGTGGATAGATATGTATTGTGGCTGTTGCAGGTACAAACATGTGCAATTATTCAAATGTTCTGAATACAATTAATGAGACCTAATGTCGTATACTAAGTTAACTTAACTTGGGTTAGTTCGGTTTTGTTTTTCTACTGTATTATAATTAGATATTTTTAAAAAAAAGTATACTATATAGGATTTCATTGGTATTTCTTGAACGGTTTTTTTGTTTTGATTGTTAGGAGTTTGTTACCATTGGTGGTCGTTGTAGTGGTCCATTTGGTGGACCCGGTCGGGGTCCACCCGAACGTTGACCTGGCCATTGACCTTGCGCTGGCGGATACCTGGGAGGCGGCTGTTGGTTGCCCATTGGGCCGCCTTGTTGATGCATTGGCGGCTAACAAATTACGATTTTTTTTATATTGTAGATGTTGTTGTTGTTGTAGTTGTGGGTAGAAGTGTGCGTAAGCGTTGTCATATAACGCATGGAATGGAATATAAATATAAAGCGTAATACATAAACATTTTTATATTATTATTTTTTATAGATAGTACATAGATATTAATTACATATAGAGTGCAATAAATGCAGCACATTTACAAAATCATAAATATTGCCTTAGTATAGCTACCATTAGATTCACTCAAAAATTTTCATACTAAATTGCCTCAACAATTTGCAATTTAAAGGCTTGCACTAAGTTACATGTAAAACTAATGGTAATGTTTAGGCTTATGTATAAAGAATTGGTACAGATTTAAAAAAAGTCTTAACTCAAAGAATTCTATAAAAATTGCTCTGAAATTATGTTATTAAAACCAAAACATGTATTTTACTTAAAATCATAAACAACAATAATCTTACAGTCGAATCTTCGCTTTTCTATTTACTCTTAAGTTTTCAAATATAAAAATACTAAAATGTTGATCAGATACAAAAAAATCTGGATGGTAATTAAGTTAAGACAATTATTGGAAATCCAATTATTGTTATCTCTATATAAACAATTTTCGGTTTTTAAAATTACATTTCAATAAATTATATTTTTGCGGTCCTGCGATTGACTTTCTATTTTATTTTATATAGATAGTATCACATTTGTAAAGAACATGACATGATTTTAATGATTACTTTTCAAATTTACTTATCTATGTTATATTAAGTTTACCAAATATTAATGAAATATATACGCGACAAAATATTCGACTTTTGCGATATAAAATTTTGCATTCAGAACAATTTTAATAAGTAAAGGTAAGAACAAATGTCAGGTGTTGTTAATAAAGGCTGATCAGCCAAACAATCCCAAACAAACTCAAGAACTTTTGGCTATAATCAATTGCTAATGGGCAATTCAAAACCAAACTACACCTTAAGGTCAAAAAGCAAAATGGGTAGGAAAAGGAAATATAAAAATGGCGAAAGCTCACCTGCATGCGTTGAGGTCCAGAGTTGGGTCCAACCTGCGGCACTTGCGACATATGAGGCCGGTATTGACCTGGCGGCATGTTGGGATTCATGCGAGGTGCATGGCCGGGCGGCCCACCTTGCGGTACGCCCGGATGAGGCGGCATTGGTCCGCCCATATTGGGTGGAGCAGGGCCACGTGGTGGGCCATTTTGCTGCGGCGGTGGCACTGGGCGCGTCTTTTGCAGGCTCTCGAACTGAGCAAGTGCCTGCTTGCTAGGATAGGTGACTACCACGGTCTGGCCGTGCATTTCCTTTTTGGGCAACTGATCGAGTACAGTGCGTAGGCTTGGCTCCGAGCCGAGCGATATTACGCTGAAGCCTTTAGATTGGCCATTTGCGCGATTTTCAAAAAATTTCACCTCCTGTAGATCGTTGACACCAATCTCGCGCAAAGCATTGGAGATATCCTGATCAGTTGTCCACCATGTCAGGTTGCCCACATATAACTGATAGCGACGGTTCATCGTTGGAGTTTGGCTACCACTGCCCTGATGGTAAACTCCATTGGGACCGACGCTGGACGAGCCGTCTATCGAGCCGGGACCGGATGCACTATCGCCCGTTGGGGTTCCACCACCGCCGCCGCCGCCCGCAGCTGATGGCTCGGTGGGGCCGCCGATATCATCGTACAAATCCACGCCGTCGCCACCAAATTCATCCTTAATAAAAGGAAAAGAACATTGTTAAACATTGTCGATAAACAACTTTAATATTGATATCGATATTTGAGATGATATCAACGTTATTTAATCCGCCTTTTTATTCACATATACATACATATAATGTGAGCACACAAACACACATACACATATGCATATGCAAAGCGTGTTAGTGGTGACCTACCTGAGCTTGCCCGGCAAAATCTTTATCCAAGTCCTCGGCATACAAATCAAGCACCACGCCGTCTGCCATGGTTGCGTGAGCGTTAGCTGGACGAAAATTGATTTTAAACACACGCGACCGACTTTTTAGCGGTGCTGTTCACACTTTTTCCACTTTTCCACACACGTACAATCGCACACAATTACAAGCCGCTCGTACAGTCAAACAAGCAGCCACCGGCGTGCGGCGTGCGTACAAATGCAAGTAAAGGCCGTAGTTGACAAGTAACTATTTATTTTCTTTTTATGAATATGCGATAATCACATATATAATATTTACATTATTAATAACACGGCTTTTTCGACAATTGTTGCGAAAAATTTTCTGCAGCTACGTTAAAAATGGCGGAGATGTTCAGAGTGACCGTGCTATTAAATGTTGTAGAATGTACAAGAACGCCATATTTAGCAGTAATTTTTAAATGTTATTGTGTTACCATATTTTCTAGTATTTAAATGCCAAAGTGAACATAAAACTGTCTAACGGCTATTTAAACCAATTGGAATTACAAATGTAAGTTAAAGACTGTTGTAGTAATTGGTTCTAATTTATTAGTTTAAATATTTGGTAAAAATATAATAAATGATTGCTCTAAGATCTGTATGTCTTCTTGGGCCGGAGATCGCAATATGTTATCCCGGGTCCTATGCATGCAGCAAATCCCATTAAGTGGGGTATTGTGTTTTGTTCATAAACGCCACTAAACAAATGTGCCCAAGGACCTAAAGAAAACAAACAAATTAAATTAAGCGATATGGTGTTGCTGGCCTGCTCTATAACATACCATTAGCATATACCGCAACGTCACCACCTCCGTGAGTTTCTTCAGACATGGGCACGCCATGCGGATACCTTGCTTCCTTATCGCCAATGTTTAGCGTACGGAGATCAACGCGTTCAACGGCATCATTATGTGATTTATAGAATCTTTGGTAGTCCGGGCCGTTAGAGTAGGATAAAGTTGCGTAGGGTAAGTTGTCAACATCGCTCAGTTCCGAATTTAGTCCAGTTATGCTGTTATTTATATCTGGATATCCGTTAATTGTCATTGTGTGTCCGTGATCGGCACTGACTACGATCAGCGTTTCCCAGGGATTGGTTAGTTGACGCGCCTTCTTAACAGCGTTTGCGAATTGGACAGTTTCGTCTACGGCCTTCTTGGCTTTGGTCTCGTGGTGGGCATGATCGATGCGACCGCCTTCAACAAATAAAAAGTAACCAGCTGGATCGCCTGACAGCACTCCGATCGCGGCCTCAGTCATCTCTTCGAGAGTCGGAGTGTCTATGCTATCATCCAAATTATACGCCAGATGCGAAACGTTGAACAAACCTAACAAATAATCCGTATTGTGTGGATTAGTGCGCAACAAATCCGTGCGATTGAAGACCACACGGGCATTGCCCGTTTTGCTCTGTTGCCACTCGTTTATTAGATTGCGTCCATCCAAACGCTCGCCACTGTTGCCGTACACATCCTTCATGGTATTGGGCAGAAACTTCTTGGTACCGCCGCCCAGCACAACCCGCAGACCTTTGCCCACATCCTCCAACAGCTGTTGCGCAATGTCCGGACAGTTGCTGGGGTTCTGTCCCAGGTCGTGTACATCGTAATCGCTTTCGAAGTCACGATTCGAGGTATGTGCATAGACTCCAGCTGGACTAGCGTGGGTGACACGAGTTGTGGTCACCAATCCCGTCGACTTACGTCCGCGCTGCGCCCAGGCTGCAATGGAGGATAGTCGATTTTGGGGCAACTTGGCGGCTGCGCAGTCGTTGCGCTGGACATCGGCCGAGACGCCAATTGTCTCATAATTGGCCTTTATGCCGGACAAGTAGGCGGAGGCTGTGCAGGCCGAGTCAGAAACTTGTTTGTTGACGCAGTATGTCTGATGGGTAGATTAATTGATTAATTTATTCATTAATCAACAGTTGTTCCACTGTAAGTTGACGCTTACCTTTGACAATCCGACGTAATCGAATTTTTCAAATTCCAAACGATTTCGCTCACCAATTATGCCCTTCATCTGGCCATCGTAGATGCGTCCGGCCGTGACAGTCGGCACGGACATGCCATCGCCCAGGAAGAAGATTATATTTTTGGCCAGATAGGTGTTTTGCAGCGTGGCAAGCTTATCGTAGAGCGTGCGTTGAGCATCATGAAACCAAAAGTCCTTGTCTTTCAGTTCATTTGTGGTGCGAACGTTCCATGTGGGATCTACAACAAAAAAAAAATAGGGCACACATAAAGAAGAGAGAAGCGTGGTAGAGCGAAAGTTCTAATTTGTTTATAATAATGTCAACAAATATTCACATTTGCACATATAATTTATGATTATCACTCTATTAGGCAAATATATTTATTTCGTTCAACTCTCTTTCGCACTCTCACTGTGTATATTAATAACACTTATATGTGGCACACCGTTAAATGTCACGCACCTGGCCCATAAATGTACTGACAATAGCACACGGCAACTTGAATGGAGAGCGTTAACCAAAAAACACGCATCGTCGCAGCAAGAAACGAATTTTGATAGACTTTAAACGAACAACTTTCGACGGCGGGCCGCAAAAGTACTCCCGCGGCGTTTGAGAACGGATTAAGCGCCGTCGAAGGGAATACGTGCTTATTTATATAAGTTCACAAGATTGAAGCTCATATTAATGGCGAAGACGAACGGTAAATTAAAACTCGCTTTGTATTAAAATACCGGTCTTATAAACGTAACTTAAATGCAACGCTTTCAAATACTTGCATAGTATACATATGATCTATAAATATGTATAAGTTTGGATTCAGATGTTTTTAATTGAGATAAGTCAAACAGCTTTTCTAAATCGTTAGCCGTAACTGCAAACTATAACTAAACTCTTTTTGAGTGAAATGTTCTTAACATGATTTGAAATTTGATCTCCTCTTGACTTATCTCATTATGCATTTTATATTATTATTATTACAGCCAATTATTCATTACTTAAAGCCGCCTATATCATTCAGGTGACTCCCTGGAAAACAGGTTCAATAAAAAAAATGTTAGCTGATTGAAATTGTAAACATTGCGTACTTATTCTTATTGCATGTATATTTTTTATATAATATTAATCATACCTGTTTTTACTCTGTTTAATTGCATTTTGTTAGATTGTTGAGATTCTGATTTTGACTGATTGGTTTTGGGGTAAGGGAGCAGGGAACTTTCATTTCAGGTTTGAACAGCATTTAATTTGAATTCTTAAACCAAAACGATATTCATGAATTTATCAGTCAGAAATGCAGATATGTAAATCGGAGCTAAGCGCAAAGAGAGTAGATCAAATCTCAAATTTTCTTTAAACGCCCTCAAAACCGGTTCATGCACTTTCTTAAGCCCATTTTAATTTAAGAAGGTTAAGGTAGGTCATAGACTTTCTTATATTCAAGCACGCTATAATATAATATGTACACGGTTTTATTTTGTCTTCATTATTAACTGCAAAGAATTTTGCGTGACTGGGAGTTAAATTGGAACACCCGTGCGCTTTTTACGGACATAAGCGATCTTAGTTTTTTGCATTATTTTTTTTAAATTTGAATATAAGCTGTTGATTTTTAATGCTGTCTAACCGCTGCTAAGGAAACTTAATTTATCGATATGACTTTGCAGCTCTGCGTGATTTTGCACGGTCACACTCATTCCAAAAACTTACAAGTGGAATAAAATCGATATGATTTGTGTATCGAAATTTGTGGCCATCACTATAAACTCACAAATTTCTTGCAAAATTTACTCGTTTTTATTCTGTAAAAATCGTTGTGTGTGCAAATTTAACCTTTTAATTGACATGCGCTAGAAGAAGTTTTTTTTTTTTGCAAATAACGCTGTATAGGCTAACAAGGGCAAGCAAGGTGAGATGCATGATGACACATTAGCGAAAAGTATAACAAAGACAACTTAAGTGCCCTACGAGTAAAAACAGAAAACAACACACACACACATAAGCATTGCCATACCGTTGTATTTGGCTGAAACGCATATAATGATATAAGTGTAAAAACCCCAATATTGCACAGTTTGTTTAATTGCCAATTAAATTTGTAGCATAGCAAAAGCAACAACTGATTCCTGCCACATTGCAAAGTACATCGGCAAGGTGTCTGCATACGAAAGCATGGATTTGCAGCATATGGAGAATGGCCTCGGTGGAGGTGGCGCTGGTGGGGGTGGTGGGGCCGGGGGTGGCGGCCTTAGTGAGATTGACTTTCAGCGTCTGGCACAAATAATCGCGACAAGCATACAAAAAGTCCAACAAAATGGTGAGTACTTGTTCGGGGCGTGTTTTTATAAACTATGACTAATCACTGTGCCCTCTTTCCTATCGGTGCGCAGTGTCTACTATGCAGCGAATGGTTAATCAGCTGAATACACCGCAGGATTCGCCCGAATTAAAAAAGAAACTGTAAGTGAGCTTGTTTGCTTTGCTTTCGATATCAGAGTGCAACGCTTTACGCACATTTTATACAATAACTGAAATATGTTCCCCATTCACAGTCATCAGCTAATGACCTATACAAAGCAACTGGTGACCGATACTAACAATCAGTTGAAGGAGGTTGACAAGTGCAAGGAGCGACATCTGAAGATACAACGCGATCGTTTGGTGGATGAGTTCACAGCGGCTTTGACCGCTTTTCAGGTATGCTAATCTCTTTGTGCGATAAGCACAACAACGCAATTTTTTATTTTTATTTATGATCTGTTTTAGGCCATTCAACGGAAAACTGCTGAGATTGAGAGGAGCGCTTTGCATCAGGCTCGCGCACATAACTACAGCATTGCACATCCGCCCGGCTCGACACGCGCCAGCTCCAATAACAGTAGCAATGACAATGGTTCCTTCTTTGAAGACAACTTTTTCAATCGCAAATCGAATCAGCAGCAACAGCAGCAGATACAAACACAAATGCAGGAGGAAGTGGATTTGCAAGCGCTTGAGGAGCAGGAGCGTGCCATACGCGAACTGGAAAGCAACATTGTGGGTGTCAATGAAATCTACAAGAATCTGGGTGCAATGGTCTACGAGCAAGGTTTAACTGTCGACTCGATTGAGTCGCAGGTGGAGCAAACAAGCATTTTCGTCTCACAGGGCACAGACAATTTGCGCAAGGCCAGCTCTTACAGGGTAAATAGTTGTCGGTACATATTATATATTTACTCTTTTGTAATTGAATTCCATTTTCGTATTGCAGAACAAAGTGCGTAAGAAGAAGCTGATTTTGGTCGCTATTTTGAGCGCTGTGCTACTCGGCATAATTTTGTTACTGGTGTTTCAGTTCAAGAACTAAACATTGGCCTGGAGCAAACTAGAAAAGCATCTACAAATTTAAATAAAAACTAGTAAATTTTTGTGAAAAAGACAAGTGTTGCCGTATGCAGGCCCCTAACCGTAATTAAGATGCATTTGTGGCTTTAAAACTACAATTTAACTTCCAAAAAGAATGGCTAGAAGCGGGAAAGTTGTAAAACATATAGCAAATATTGCTAACTCAGTTGCATGTATCGAAAAGTATTTAGCACACAGTTAAGCGGCGCTTACATATATACACAGGCACACACACAAACAAACACACGCATCCATATGTTATTAACACGTATTCTCTAACAAGTTATCTTATATTTTATATATGTATGTATGTATTATGTTTATAAATAATGCACTTTGTATTGTATTATATTGATTGAGTGGCGCATTCTCAAATTTGTTAGCGGCAATTTCTAATACGTTCCCGAAACTCATTTGCTAACGCTTTGTAATGTATTTAAGTTTAAGAGGAAGGCAAAAAAGAAGAAGTATATATATATATGCGATGGTACATGATAATACAAATTAAATATAAAAAAAATTATCGAAATCTGTGTAAGTTGAATGCAGGCCAAAATCCTTTTGAAAAGCATTTCGAGCACTTCATTTCGGGGCAATGCATGAAATGAATGAATCAATGAATGGGTTGAAGTTCAGCAACGTTTTTTTTTTCGTTGGGCATTTGGGTATTGAAAAAGTGCCCAATCATGATCATGGTCGCGTCATCAACGCCTCGCACAGCCTTAACGATCATTAAGACTTGTTGTGCACTGATGATACGCTGATGCTTCAGCGGCTTAGCCTCCGGCTGGAGCACGGCCTGGTCTGGTCTGGCCTGGCCAACTGGGTGTTCATCACGCATTAATGCAACGGCAGACGGTGTCGAGCACTTGAGCCGCAGCCGTTGTTGAGGTGTGTCAAGTAAAGGGTTTCCTCGGGCCGGACTCTGGCCTGCATACAAATTGAGTTTAAATTTTTTGCCAATTCACTGACATTGATAGTTCGTTTGGGCATCGTTTGTGTCGTGGTGGTGGCTTCTTATCCACTTGTTGGCATCGAGTGGTTTTCTCGCATGCATTTAAGTGCAGCTCATTTCCTTCTCTTTCCATCGCCTCGGGGCAGCCAAAGTTTCTGCGCCGTCATCCAGCTATTTTTAATACTAAGACGTATCTTTTTGCTCTAACTAAAAGTGTGGCACATTGACTTTACAATCGGTTTGGTCAATATTAAAGAGTACACACTTTATTTGATGGAAGATACTGAACATCATGACCTGGTCTAAAGTAGATTCCAAGTGTTGGCCTTAAGAAATCTTTGTTAATTTTAAATGTTGGGGTTAAGCTTGGACCTATTTTTAAAGATGTGTATTTGAAATCTTGTAAAAGGGCATTCAAGACAAAATTTAAAGTTAGCCTTCCACAAGTGTTGTTTTGTAGGGTATTCAAACTAAGACTTCTTACACTCAAGTAATAATTTGTTGTTTCTCTTGGGTCTGCTTGGCCTGTCAATGGTTGTCTAAATACGTCACTGAATGTTTTTTTGGAATTAAATTATTGATTGCTTGACTGGGGGGTTACAGTTTATGACACGGCCTAATCACATCGATTATCGGTGCATGTACGTCGCACTTGGTCCGGTTCGCATCCATTCATAACTCGGCCGCTAAGACAAAATCCAGTGCCGGGGCCACAGGTCACGTTGCGGCCGATTCAAGTGCGAAGGTGTTGGACATTAACAGAACTATGCACACCTCGCACAGCAGGTAGCCTTAGCTGCCGGCCAAAAGAGTAGCAACAGATTGCCCGCCGTGTGCGGCTACGAGGCAGTGTTTGCATAGGCCGGGCCCATGATAATATTGACACATTCGGCGGTCAGCATGGAATCTCATTTGCGAAGTCATTTTGTACAAATAAATCCAGCCTCTACAGCGTGTCTTTTTCCCAACGAAGAGACCGCATGTTTTGACTTTGGCCGTGAGGGGAATTGGAAATGCACATGGAAATTCCGCAGCTCTTTTATTTAATTCTATTTTATTTTACTTTATTTTATTTTATTTTCTTCTGTTTTTTTTTTTTTTTGGCCAACTTACTTAGCGCGGATTGACTTACCAACTTAGCAACTTGGCTTGGCTTGGCTTGGAACGGCGAATCGAAACGGATTCGTAAACGTACCCTGGCCATTAATCCCTGCACGTTTCACACGTTGCTTACGTTTGCCGCCTGCCTGTATCCAGTAGCCGAGACGTAAACATCCGGCTGTGGCATTTCCCAAATCAATAAACTTATTATTACGAGTACTTACATACCATCATCATCTATCCCACAGTCCATATTCCCACTTTGGATTTTTATTCGGAAAAATCTTAATTAAGCATTTTGCGCTGCCACGGTTTTTATGAATGAAATGACGTGCCAAGCCAACCCCCTCCCCCACACTCTATCCACCTTCTGCCCCCCCTAACCCCACCCCTTACAATTACAGCAATTTAAGTGGAATTACTTGTGGGCTGTAAATCTTTTGAATTTTTATTAAAAACAAAAAGCCCAAATGAAAATTCGTTTGATTGTGCTACCTGTGCGTGTGCGCGTGTGTCTACTAGTGTGTGTGTGTGTGTGTGTGTGTGAGGGGGAGGGGGAGCTACACTTTCGACATTTTTATTAATGAAATTCGCAGAAAAAGTGGCCCACTGACGAACCGAATGAAGCACTCTCACCTTGCCACGTCTCATTTTTATGAACTGGCGACCATGCCCACTTGGTGGCGGGCGGACGGGGGAGGCGTTGGGCGGCGCACTTCTAAACAAATTGGGTGTCAAAAAGTGCGCACATTTCAAAAGATTTAACCGTTTTGCAGGCCGCCTTCGCCCGCTTTGATCTCTGCCGCCGACGCAGACGCCGCCGAGCCGTTTATGTGGCTGCCACAGTGGAGCCCGCTGCTGTCTACAGTGGTGCAGCACCAGCAGGTGCATCAATGGATTAATTAAAAATTAAAATTAACTCTAATAAAGTAATTCAAATTGATTAAAATTCATCAATTTTATTCTCTCTATTCATTTTACCACTGTGCCACATCGTTGCTATCGTTTGTGCTATTCTCAATATAAACACGTAAGTATATCTTTTATCTGATTTGGTTTTTGTACCACGCGCCGGCTGCGAAAAAAACGTCAACGGTGCAAAAATGCGAACTGGGGGCGCTGTTTTTTATAAATTAACACCACGTCCACCAAGCCGAACCGAGGAGCGTCCCCTAGGCCACAACAGCCGAGGAAGATCAATCCAAGCGCAGCGGCGGCAAATTCGCAAAACGTAAAACGCAAACGCAATTGAAATTTAGCAGCGGAAAATCGCACTGGGAAATTGCAACTGTAAATTGCAACTGTAAGGGGAAAGTGTATATTGAGTTGTCTGCCAGGGCAGAACTGGAAGAAGCCGCAGGCCGGGATTAGGGGAGGGCTCGCTGTGAATCGATGGATGCCACCGTGCTTGAGTTTTCGGGATCTATTGTCCGCTCTATTATTATTTTGGTAGGTGTCTCTAACCGATCGCTTGGCCCATTTGCAGCCGCTTTGTTGTGTAATTGTTTGTTTACGAGTCTGCAACAAAGCCCAGACAATAGGCCATGGCCAACAGATTTTATAGTTCAGCGGTTCACACACGTACCAATAGCGAACAAAAAACCGAATCAAAATCCAAAGCTGCAATAACAAAATGTATCTTCTTCCTACCAAGCAGAGCCCATGTCAAATTATTTCCAACGTTATTTTTCTTTTAATTGTTTTTTCTTCCTAGCATTTCCCTCCCAGCTCCTCGCGACTAATTGTGGCCGACGTTAATGTCACTCGGTATTAAATATAGCCCCCTCGACGGGCAGCTCCATTTCATATTTTGGGAGTCGCCCCGAACGGGATCAGAGGGGGCTTCCACTAAGCAACGTGTTGACAGCGAGTGACAGACACATTCATTAGGCGGCATGATTCATATGCCATTCCGGATGCAATCTGATAAATAGTGGGAGCTAATTTGAAAGGCATTAGGGCAAATGATTTAGTGTTTTGGTGTTCGTTGATCGATCCACTGAACTGGGACTAAGTGTGACATGTTAATTAATGGCCGGCCAGAAGAGCTCTTTATTTGCCCATCCAATAAATTTCTTAACTTCCCTCATGGTAAATCCGAGAACAATGCACACTTATTGCATAAGAGGCAAACCAATTATGGATTACGACCTCAAGTCCATATGCGCGAATAATATTATGATTGTAAATATTGCTCATACAGGCTACGAGGGGGAGGGTGGGTGGGGGGAGGGGCATCATTTCATATGCACGCTCCGGGCACAGATCGGACACACAAAGGGCGCGGCCAAGTAGCCGCCGGTTGCTTGGCCAAAATGCGCGACAATGCGAAAAATTGCCCAATCGATTGGAGAGCCAAAAGCCACAGGATGGGGCTCCTTTCTGCCTGCCTGACCGTCTGTCTGTCTGTCTGTCTGTCTGTCTGGTCGGGCTGCAAGTTAAATCAAAAAGTGCTGCCACAAAATCAAAGGTTCACATGTGAGTATAAATATGTGTGTGTGTGTGTGTGTTTTTTTTGTGCCTGATTGTTTTTTATCCATAACAAGCCCGAGGTCACGTTCGTAATAGACTAGCCGAGCACAGGTGTAAAAGTTCACATGGTGCAGCGAGTCTTGGACTTGTCCCGGGACTCTTTTTTTTTTTCTTCCAATTCTGTTGAAATTCAATAGAATTTCGGGGCAAGCGGCATTCCCGAGTTGCCACCGTTGCCCTCGCTGCCCTCGTTGCCCTCGTTGCCCTCGTTGTCCTCGTTGTCCTCGTTGTCCTCGTTGCTGCGTAAGACGAGCAACATCTGCATACAGTAAATTATACAACACATAAAACCTGCCCACGACGGGGGCAGGCAGCAATCCAAATTCAAGTGTCATGATATTTTTTTTTCGGGCTGCGCAGACCAAATAAAATTTGTCGCCTGTTTTGGGCTCAAGTGGCGGACGAGCGCGATCCCCGATTGCCAAGCCAGACTGCCGGGCGACAACGTTTCTAGACAACATTCGGGCCGTAGACCGCTGCCGTAGTATTTGCTCATGTTACACAAGCTGGAGCTGGCATATCAATAGCCAGCACGATCTCCTACATTGTTTGGCCCGGCTTGGCTGGATCTTGGGACAGCTTCAACCCAGCGCGCACTTAATTGCTGGTCATGCACTGACGCTGCATTTATTTATGGTTTTCTTAATGAGTCTCATATTTATTACACTCTGACATTGGACTGACGACGGGCACGGGCTGGCCGCAGGGATGGGCCTGGGACACATCCACACACACACATCCACACACACACACACACATACACACATCTTGTAGTTGGGTCAGCGGCGCAGGGGAAATACGTGTCATATTTCATTAACGGGCTCCTCTTGCTGCCCATTCAAAGTTTTCTTCTTCTTTAATCTTTTTCTTTTTCTTTTTTTTTTTTCGGCTGCTAAGCATATCGTGGTGTGTGTGTGTGTGTAATTTGAATATGCACTTGAAATTGCATGGAAATTAGTATTTGTCGCGCCTTTCTTACACTTATTCCGGTCCGCTCTTTAACAATGCGGAAATACTTTAAACGGTGACCAGGCCAAATGTTAAGTTGAATAATTATTTGTTTTGGGTTACATTCGTGATGGTTTTAACAAGCGCTGCCAAATGGGCGTGACTGTCGTGAGACACTTCTAGATAGACTATTTTCGTTTATAGAGAGAGAGAGGAGTTAAGCTTAAGTTCTTGAGGGAATAGTGAATCCTTCACTTGGCTGTTTGTATTAGAGCTTGCTTACATAATCCTTCAAAGTATGCTACGCATTTGTCAGGGTCCATAATCAGCTCTTGCCTTTGTCATATGCCAACAATTGAGCTTTAGTCAATCCTCCTGCTGCGCCCACAATCAATTAACTCGCTCCCAACGACCAGCTGCGCTCGTGCTGAATATATCTTTTGGGCCACACACCTTTAAGCCCCGGCCTGGGCCACAGTAGCCGCTGGGCCAAAATTGATAACATTGTAACATTGTAACATTGTCCGCAACAACAAAACGTTGAATTTTCTGCATATAAATGAATTAATTTGCAGACGATGCTCACAGCTCGACGGCATCGACAAAGGCGGCCAACCTGGCCAACTGGAGGCTGGAGGCTGTGTATAGGGCTAATTTCCATAAACCCCGAACGGAAGAAGTCGCAACGCCATTGTTATGCTAAGTGAGGGGGTTGTATATATATATATATATATATGTGTATATATGTGTATATATGTTTGTGTGTGTATATTTGCGTGGAAGGGGCTTGTCGAGTTAAATGTACCAAAAGGGGTTGCACGGACCACCAGCCTGGAGTACTGAAGCACTTCAAGCGAGCGGAACGGGAATATATCTCTCTTAGCCAGCGGCCAGGCTAAGCTCACCACCAACACAAATTGTTGCACAATTGTTGTTTGGCTCAACAAAATAAAAAAAAAAAAATTGAAAATAAAAAAAAGAGAGCAACCCATGTAAGCACCTTAAATAACTGAACAGCATTTTGAGCTAACTGTAACTGTTTACAAATCGTTCTTTTCTCACATCGTGCATGAGGGTGCAAAATCCCTTATAGGGTATACAGAGCTGCTTAATTCCCATTGTGCTGTTGCCAGCAATTGCCTGTGAAATTGCATTGAAATGCGAATTGCATTAGGCCAACATCAGCAGCAGCAGCAGCAGCAGCAGCAACTTCTTTGGGAACACAAGACGCCCCTGCGGTCCTGTCAATCACGAGACGTAAGGTGTTCGCTGTCAGATTTTCTTGGGTAGCGGGCGCTATAAATTTTATACGCTTCTCGAAACTTTATTTTATGGCTGCGGCAACAATGGCTGGGCCCAGGAACGCCGTTAATTTACGAGATATACTCCCCATGGTCTTTTCGTCTTGCTATGCTCGTTATTGTATACAAAAAAACAACAACAAAAATATGGGAAGCCAAATCCAAATCCAAATCCGGGCAATCTCGCGTGCGCCATTCGTGTGAATTTGAAATAAAACACACTGCATTTGTAAGCGTTGGCCAAGGGAGGGGGGGGAGGGGGGGAGGGGCTGAGGGGAAGCAACTGCAAAGTGCTGGCGATATATATTTACGAAATCATGTAAATCTCCAGCTCGACACAAATGGACTGGCAGACATTGTGACAGGGTCCCACCCCGAGGATCCGTCCCACCAGCCAGCACCACCAGAGACATGTGTCAAATCGCTGTGGTGCTGTGGTGCTGTGCTGCATGTTTGTGGAGCATTTAAAAAATATTTTCTTGTAATTTGGTAAACTAATTGTTGCCGTTTGTTTTGACAATAAGGCATTTGTAGCTTTTCAGCGATGCCAACTGACGATTTGATTGACTTGGACTGACAGCCACGCCCTCATCCTCATTTGTGACTGATGCGCACACTCAGAGAAAACATCTATCATATAAAACAATAGAGATATATAAATTATATGTAATATTTATTAGCATACCTTTTAGTTTTTCTCTCAGTGCAGGCACTTTTCCACTGTTTGTTATTGCTGCTTTGGGGTTTTCCTGCTGCTGCTGCTGCGACTGCTTTGCATTATATCTGGCATTATGCTCGACATCGACATGTAATTGATATATTGGCTGCTCTCCCCCTCATCTAAACACACATGTCGATTTGTTGTTGTTGTTTGTTTGTTTATTGTGTATTGTTTTTAAACTAATGCAGTTTTCCATTTGGAGTGCAATTTGGCAGCACATCAAGTGGATTAGTTGGGAATATTACAACTTTTATTCAAAACTAATCGTTTAAATGATGAACCAAACACTTAAGCTTATATCATATGATATTTGTATATATGTACTATGTATGTGTGTATGTACGATCGGCTCTTATGGGATCTTTTAGTTTCCATTTGGCTCGCTGCAATCACTCAAAAATTCTATAGAAAATGCATAAAACTTGAAGCATGGTTTGTATACACAAATTTGTTTGCTGGTAATTAACAAATTTAGGGGAACAAAATCATTAATTCCAACAATATAAAATCAGAGTTTATTTCCAACAATAATACACACATTATGCCCCAGCCATGCCCAGTTTCTTAACGTACGCCCACAACTTCGTTGTCGTCTCACACAATACATATCTATCAAAAGCCTAAAGTATCTGTAGCTGCATTTGTATCTGTATCTGTAGCTGTAGCTGTAGCTGTATCTGTATTTGACCGGGGGCTGATTGCGTGTTTTTTTTTCTGGGAAAAAACTGTCGACGCAACGTCTACGGTGTGCAGCAGGTCCATAAAACTCAAACGAGCGCATAACTGCAATGATCATTAAAACGCTGCAGAACGCTGCACTTTATTGCCAGATATGTGTTATATATATAAATACATATTTTTAGTGCCAAACGGCGATCAGACCAATTGACGTTTAGTGGCGTCATCTCCGAATGGCTTAAATGTTTGCTACGAAATTAAAAATGCACTATTAATGCAAAACGTGGCTAAGAATTAGTGAGAGAGAAGTTGATAACAAATATAATCATTTTTAAGATATTCCACTTTAAGATTCATTAATAGTTTTGAGCTAGTTAATTGAACTAATGTGCAGAAAAGTAGAAAATTAATTTTTTATTATAAATTGGTTCCCAATCTCTGCAAGCAAATAATATAATAATAATAATGTAATAATAAAAAAAAAATCGTATCATATTTCGCTTATTCCTTAACTATACTTGTTGTTATTATTGAAAAAGTCGAAAATTATTTTTTTATTATAAATTAGTTTCCAATCTTTGTAATCATATAACGTAATTCAGTATTGAATAATCAAACAACTTAATATTAATAATAAAAAAAAAATCGTACTATATTTCCCTCAATCCTTAACCATATTTGTTGTTTATTGAAAAAGGAAAAAATTATTTTTTTATTATAAATTAGTTTCCAATCTCTGCAAGCAAATAATGTTATTTATTGAATAATCGAACAACTTAATAATAATAATAATAAAAAAAGTCATATCATATTTCCCTTAATCCTTAACCATATTTGTTGTTTATTGAAAAAGTAAAAAATGAATTTTTGATTATAAATTATTTCCCAATCTTTGTAATCAAATAATGTAATTATTGAATAATCGAACAACTTAATTAAAAAAAAAATAAAATAATCGTACTATATTTCCCTAAATCCATAACCATATTTGTTGTTTATTAACCAAATAATTAATTTGGGTTCCTCTTACTTCATATTTATATGTGGCTTTATTATTTTTTGTGTTATAATTTTTCCGAGTTTCTTCGATTAAATGTTTAGTTTTCAGTTCTCACCGTTCGTAAAAAACTCTAATTACATTGTTTGGTTTACAACACTGGTCTTTCTAGCTGATTTCGCTTCCACACACTCCAAGTGCCCTTGACACCTGGCCAAGTGTAACACGACAGTCGTGGCCGCTTCCTGTTGACTTAACTGATTTCTCTGTTCCACTTCCACTTACAAGAGGTCACAACATTTCCTCCACAATTTGTCAACGATCGTGGTAACCCAACCCAACCCAGCCCAACGCGACCGAACTTAACTTAACTTAACTTAACTTAATCATCGTTATCATTATCGTTATCATTATGTTTGTGTGTTTCCTCAAAATGGCCGCCGGCTGAACCACCCTGAGAGCGGAGTCAGTTGACGCTGCCGTAAGTTGCTCGCGTAGATAAATATTGGGTTTTTCAATTAGCACCCCCGAAAAGTTTCGCCCTATTGGTTGCTCGCTCTCGCTCTCTCTCTTGCTCGCTCTCTCGCTCGCTCTCGCTCTCTCTCTTTTTATACGCAAACTTACCCTCGTTTGCTTTTTGTCGCTGTGGAATGCTGAACGGCTTTTTTTTTTTAGTGGCTGCCTCGTCTGTTTGTGTAAAGGATCAGGCGAATTGTTTGCGTATGGCCGCGTTAATTGCCCATAGTGGCAAGCGTTTAAAGCCGCCACAAATCCGCCCCAAACGCAATGTCAAGAGCAGCAGCCACCCTGCCGGTGTTCAGCTTTTCCGTCCGTGTCTCAAATTGTGTACTAAAAAGATGAACTGACGACGGCGCCTGCAAACATGGATCTGTGTGGATCTGTTTTTCATGTTGTAAAGTTAATTATAAATTAAATATTGATTCTGTGGCGTGTGCTCACCGCGACAACGACACACAAATCTTATCCAAGCTATATATACACACATATAAGTGTGTGTGTGTGTGCGTGTGTGTGTGTATCTGAATATTGCGTTGGGCATTCCTCGCAGTTTGCAGTTTGCAGTTTGCAGTTTGCAATTTGCAATTGATTGGTCACGTATGATTTATTAATATTTTCTTTTCATTACGCATACGCTGTGTTGTACGCAGCAGCAGCAGCTGTTTTAATTGGTTTAAAATTTCCATTTGACGCGCTTTTTGCAATTGTTCACTCTTCTCTGCAATTGCCTGCAGTGGTCTGAGGTTTAATGGGCGCCAGCTGTGATCTATGGGATTGCATTCGCCTCGAATCAAATTGCACTCTTATCATGACTTTTAATGCCATCTTGACTGCAATCAAGAATCTGATAGGTGACTGTGTTAATAATTGCTTTAAATATATGAATTCAACTTTCAGTGAATTTAATCAGTTCATGTTAAAATAAAAGTCACTTCATTTTAATTGCTTGAATAAGAAAACTGAAAAAGAGTTTTTTTCTATGTTATTAAACATTTTTAACATAGAAGCTTTATATATAAAAAAGTGATACAATTTATATATACTTAAATTTATATTTATATAACTTATATTTAAATATGCTCCAAACATAAGGCATATTCAGATTTATACAATTATTATTTATTTTTTTCTTTTTTTGTATAATTTTTATTCTTATTATTTTCAACATTGATTTTTGTTAATTCTGTAGAAAGTATTTCCTACTTTATTGTGATTATTTTAAGTATATAAATTAGCTTAAGTAACAGTTAAATATCGGGTAAATAAGCTCAATTTTCAGCTTGAACAATTTTCCATTTGCAGCTTGGGGAAACTCACCTACGAAACGGAATAGCGACGGCAAAACAGAAGGACGCGCTGCTTGGTTGAGGCACCAATACATGGATAGGGTGAGGTATCTATGTGGCGACAGGTAAGTCAGCCAGATGGAAAGGTGGACAGACCGAGGAGAGATGGACAAACGGCAGCGTGTAATTTATGTGCGGCCTCTGCTGGCGGCCATAAACGAGCGGGAGCGAACTAGGCAATGGCGATCGACTGGTCAAAACAAAGACAACAACAACAACAACAACAACAATAAAAACAGCAACAACAACAACTGAAGTAACCACTGGCTATAGTTGTGGTTGCGGTTGTATTTGTGGCTTCTGCTGCGCGGCCCGAACGAGTTGTGATGCCAATTGTTGTGGCTGCTGTCGCAGTCGCTGTCGCTGTCGCAGTCGCCGTCGCCGTCGCAGTCGACGCTGGCGCTCTCGTCGCTGTCGGCGCAGGCAGCGCTGTCGAGGTGGTTATTTTCATAAATGCTCTAAGCAGCGAGTGGTGCTGTGTGCGTGCGTGTGTATCTGTGTATCTGTGAGATACATTTTGTACAACTGCGCTCTGTCGCTGCTGGCGTCGGCGTCGCTGCTGCGCTCTTTTGGGCGGAGCCAACAAAACAATTTTTGGCGAACATTGGCGCTCATTTAAATGCTAAAACTTGTTTCGTTGTTGTTGCTGCTGCTGTTATTGTCGTTGTTGTTGTTGTTGCTTTTGCTTTTGCTTTTGCTGTTGTAGCGGCACGCCCCAGTTAGATACATAAATATTTATGCACGATAGATACTTTTGCTAAGGTTTAGCCAAGGTGTGAACTGCGCCTGAGTGAGAGAGAGCGCGCACGAGAGCGCCAATGCCTCGCTCCAATGTGCGAGCGAGCCGGCATGCTGTATTGCGGCAAAAGGTGCAAAAGTTTTCCGTGTGTGTGTGCGTGTGTGCGTGTGTTTTTTTTTCTTCTTTTAAACCAAAAGATTATGAAAAAGTTTGCCAAAATGAGCCGCAAAAAATCCAAAACGAAAATGGCTGCTCAACTAAAATCACCTCCAGCCCCTCCCCCCGCCCCCGCCCCCCACCGTCCAACGCCCCTCCGTCGCCTACTTGATCTGGTCGCTGTAATTCTTTTCCTATTGTTTTGTATTTATTTATTTAACTTGCGATTTTTGATTTTTTACATGCCGCCGCTAAAAACGTGGCCAAAACGGCGGCTGTCTCCGGTTTTTATGTTTATTATCGCTTTGCATAATTTCGCTAATTTCGCTGTTTATTTGCGCGCACAATCGATCTTCACGCCCGTTTCGCTTTGCCACGCCCACCGACACCGCCTTCGCCCCCCCTACTTAGCCCCTTTTGTGGGCCCAATCATTTATTGGCTTTGTGTTTGTGTCAATAATCGTTTATATTTACGTATCTATTTTTTTCAATTTCAACGATTGTGCTAATTTATTTTATTGTATTTGAATGAGTGTGTGTGTGCGAGTGTGTGTGTGTGTGTGTGCTTTGCTGTTTTTTTAGTTGCTGCTGTCTGTCTGTCTGTTTGTCTGTTGTTGTTGTAATTGCTTTGATTTGCTGCTGCTTTGCTAAAATTTATTTGAAATTTTAATTGTGATAATATTATGCTTTGGATTATGCGATTTATTTGTTATTAAACGGAAGTCATGAAAACGAAATTGAAATTGAAAATTCAAATTCAAATTGTAATTGTAATTTAGCATTGTTATTGCGATTTATTGTTGTTATTTATTTGAAATGTATCCGCCGCATCAATTTGTATCTGCACTTGCTGCCAATTGAATTGAATGCTTTTCATTTTTTAAATGAAGCTTGAAACATTTCAATTTTGATTGCCATTTATTGTTTGTTATTTCTATTATTATTGCCGTCGCTGTTGTTGTTGTTGCTGTTTTAGCTTTTGTTATTTTGTGGAAGATTTGTTCTAACATTTTATGGCGCATCGATTTGTAATATTTCAATTAAATTATCAGTGCATAATTTGATTTCACACACACTCGCGTGCGTGTGTGTGTGTGTGTGTTTGTATGGGTTAATTAATATTAAAGCAAGCCAAATGTGAGAATTGATTGATTTACTGCCTGCTTTAGAGAACGATTTGTGTGGCCTTTTGTATTTGGCTAATGCGATTGGCAAAACATAAGCATTGAAAGCTAATTAATAAGCTTGTTTAAAGTTGCCAAACTAAACATATAAATGAATAGAGTATAAAGTCAAATAATGCTAATATGAACAACAAGTAAAGTTTACTCTTATTTTACAGAGTTAAAACATTTCTAATTAAATCAATTTAATCAATATCTTAATACGGAAAACGATCCTCTGTCTCTCCCAAAAAAAAAAAAACAGAATCCATCCTTGGTAAACAGCAGTAAACAGCTTATTGATTTTGTGTGTTAGTGTTAGGGTGTCTCGTGTGTGGCATGTGAGCCTTTAAAGTTGCAAACTGTTCAAATTGAATTTCCAGGGAGTGAAACTAATTAAATGGAAGCACTTTGCTGGCAACTGGCAACTGGCAACTGGCTGAAGGCAACGTCAGCCAGTCGCCATTATGAATGCCCATTGAAAATGTGACAAAACGAGGGAGACAGGACGATGTGAAGGAGAGGGGAGAACGGAGTAGGGGAAACGATGGCAACAAAAACTCAAATTCGGGCATAAGTGACAATTCAATAAGCCATGACGTGGCCCAATGTTTATTTAGCATATTGCGACGGCGAATGAGCGACGCTTGGCTGCCACGAAGGGAAGTGCTCGGCGACAACAACAACAACAGCAACAGCAACAACAACAACAACTCTAGCGATCTGCGGAAGTGAGAGCCGAGGGCCCAGGGCGGGTACTGGCTGCGGTTAAACGGTGGTATGTTTGGGCAGACAATTTAACAGACTCAGCCGTCTCTCGAATACGTCGCGCGCCACTTTCGAAACGCTTTAACGCCGAGGCTGCGGAGGCTGCCAGATAGTCAAAGTTGTCGTTGTCGTTGTCGTTGGTGTTGAAATGTTTATTTAGGACAAATTGTCAGAGTGTGCGTGTGTGTATCTGTGTGTGTGTAGGCAGCAGCAGGAAATTGCCCATTGTACTTGGCCAGGGTTCAGCGATGGCGTCTCAGCCTCTACCTTGTTAAAATGTGTTGCTGCCCAAAAACAAAACACAGAAAAAAACAAAAAGAAAACGAAGACATTTATCAATTAATATGCTCCATTTTGGACTAGGGTGGACCAAAAACGACTGCAGCACACGCGCCCTGTAATCATTTTCAGGGGCGTCTTTGTTAAATTGACTGCGAAATCTCTGATGACATGTGTGTGTATAAGTGTGTGTTAGTGTGTGTGTGTGTGTGTGTGCCGCACCCACGTATTCAGCCTTGGCTGCATCTTTTTTTTAGCTTTTGTTTGCTTAGCCGCGCGCCATTGACGACACATTTTCCAGCTGCAACGCTCAGTTTGCAGCGCTCAGATACGTTGCGAGCAACATTGAGATACTGTATCTTTTTTATTGCTCTTGCCTTTTTTCTCTGTTGTTGTTGTTGTTGTGTTTGTGTAGCCTAGCCGCTAAATTTTGGCCATAATTAATTGCTGCAAGTAGCTGACAGATACGTGAGGTGAGCTTATATAGCAATGTATCTGACAGATACTTTATTTGATATGTATGCTGATATGTATAAATAATAAATTGGATATTTTAATATTATTTAAGTAATATTTAAACTATACTTTATAATATATATCACTCATTTAATGATCATCATTTTGCTTAAGCAATTAATTTGGATGTTTAGGAACTGGCCAAGTGCTTCTATGTATCTGACAGATACTTTATTTGATATATGATATATATATAAATAATAAATTGGATATTTTAATTTTATTTAAGTAATATTTAATCTATACTATATAATATATATCACTCAATTAATGATCATCATTTTGCTTAAGCAATTAATTTGGATATTTAGGAACTGGCCAAGTGCGTCTATGTATCTGACAGATACTTTATTTGATATGTATGTTGATATATATAAATAATAAATTGGATATTTTAATATTATTTAAGTAATAGTTAAACTATACTTTATAATATATATCACTCAATTAATGATCATCATTTTGCTTAAGCAATTAATTTGGATATTTAGGAACTGGCCAAGTGCCTCTAATGTATTCACAGCCAACAGATGCCGCTGCTCCCATGGCAACTGCCTTTTGTTATTCAGAGCAGCCACGCCCACAGCTGGTGTAGCCTCCCTCGACGCACCTACTTTAACACACACACACACACACACAGACACACAATGGGACTAGGTGGAATATGCTTTAGCTGCTATTCGCAGTTTCTTAAAGAGGCAACGTCTTGTTGTCATCCTTCGCAGCTTGTTGGCAGCTCCTTCAGCAGCGTCTTCGTCGTCGTCGTCGTCGTTCGCTGCAGTTGTTTTCACAAAGTAAATATTTAAATATTTTCAAGACAAACATTTGATTGTTGTCTCTGAAAATATGTTGATAAAATATTTGCTCAGTAAACTGGTTAAAAATTACAACAATTCTCAACTCGAGTCGACTCAACTCGTCGTATGGTTTTGGTCTGGTGTCTTGTCTTGTCTTGTCTGTCGTTTGTTAGCCTGACTTTGGCATTTGTTTTATTAATTTTTACTCAACACTTTTCACTTTTTCACGCAAGGCGTGGAAAAACAACGCACAGCCCCAGTTTTTCTCAATCTCTTTATTTTGAGTTATATCCATTTGCATCTGGTGGTTGCCGCTTGCATAAATATGCAGTCGACGCGTGTGTTTGTTGTTGTTACAATTATTGCCGCACGCTGATGTTGTTGCTCTTGTTGTTGTTGCTGTTGTTGTTGCTGTTGTTGTTGTTGCGGCTTGTGCAGACAGCGCGGCACCAAGTGTTTCACATCCCATGCATTTGGATATAGGCCCCGAATCGAACCTGGCCGAACGCATTCCGCGCATTGGCGAAAAATAGCGTTAATCCACTTCCTACTTTTGGTTGGCCTGGTTCAATTGCTTGACTTGCTTTATGGCTAACTCGAATGCAGTTGCCTATGTCGGTCAGTCGTGTCATCGCGAGCTCAAAGTGCCACAGCAGGTGATTCCCTCCACCCCCCAAATGGTCTTACTGATCAGATCATGAATCAAGCTGCGGCCCAAACGAATTTCACGCAACACATTCCAATTGCCTTTTGGCTGACATTAATTATAGCGCAAACGATCGATTAGAAGCATTTTAAAATTCATTAATGAATTGTTTCTCAAACAACAACAACAACAACAACAACAACAACGTGAACACCAAAACTACATATGTACATAAATAAGCAGCAACAACGCGCCCCAATGTCTAAAGGGAGGAGCAGGTTGCCACGAGCACAGTGCCGACCAGCAGTCAATGCACAGCTGAGAGTTAAAAAGGAAAGATTATATAAAAAAAAATGTATCTTTACTATTCACAGTTCAAATCTTTATTTAACACACGTTTTCATATATTTTCAACAAATTTCTGAGACTGTTGTCATACTTTTGTTGCTCACTTTAGCGCCTGTTAGCTGCTCACATTCTCGCCCATAACAAGTTGAGGGAAAAAACTGACTGAAAAATGACGAGCTGACGATTTGTTTGGTATTTTGATATCGACAACAAATTTTCAGCCATCAGCCATCAGCTAACGGCAACACCCACGCCCCAGGCTGGCGTCTATGCTCATCCCAACCCCACCCCCAGCCTCAACCCCTGACCTGACTGCCTCTCACTTTCCCCTTCCATCTGCTGCCCAAAAACTTATTATGCACAAATAAATAGCACGGGAAAAAAAAGAAAGAAAAGACCGATAAAAATGTAGAAATGCTGTTGCTTTAGGTTTTTCAGTTGATTTATACGACGAACGGAAATCGTAGACTTTTCGACGCTCAGCATGAGTGCAGCAGACATTGAGGAGGCCACTGCCAGAGATACAGATACAGAGATACACAGATACAGAGATACAGATACAGATACAGCTGCATGGTTATGGCATGTGTTGTATCTTACAGATACTTTCGACTACAAATTGGGCAGAGCGCACGAAATGTGTTTGCAAACAAATTAATAACCATCGATCTGAAACGCAGACAGCGTTGCCAGATAGCGCTATGATCTATGTTCCGATCAGTTCGGATCGGATCGAATCGGAATTGAAGATTTTATAAATTTGGGTTACATAAACAAGGCAATAAATTGGTTGGCTGCTTCTGGCGAACTGCCGCAATCCCAATGCCAATTAGGTGGTTCCTCTTCGGGACGCCAGCGAGGGTCGATCGATGCATTTGCCAGCCCAACAGCCCAACAGCCAAAATTTTGCCAGCCCGTTTGTTTGCACTGGAAGCTGTCGTAACCATAAATTAGCACCTCCCTCCGACTCCGGCCGGAACGGGCTGCCATATGGTTTACATGTAAACTGCAGAATGCAGCCGATAGATTTATCTGCCAATCCATTTCCAAATGAGTCGCTCAGGCGCAGTTTGCTTTTGTTGTTGCTGTTGCTTTTGTTGTTGCTTTTGCTGTTGCTGTTGCAATTCCAATTATTATATTTACAATGAAAACTATTTTCGCTGCGGCTTCCGTAAACAAGCCAGCGAATGCCCTTGAGTTGGCTGCAGCTGAAGCTGGAGCTAGATTGATGATGGCCCGCAGCAGCGAATGGAGCTGCAAGTGGCAGATGATGTGCTGGACGGTGGACGCTGGACGGTGGACGCTGGACGCTGGCCACATGCAACACATGCAACACTGTTTGCTGTCGGCACTCGGACTCTGGCCAATTGAGGTCTATGCCTGGCCACCAACTGGGCCAGTTTTCCACGCATTTTTTATACTCTGCTCGCAAACTGAAAGCGAGCTTATTCGTTTTGTGCAGGGTATGTTTTTAACCCTTACTTCCACAAAAGATTTCCGAAGTTAAAAAATTGAAAGTGCTTGCCAACAGTCTTAAATTCACAATGCAAATAGTTAAAGATACTTTTCGGCATTTTAAGATACTCCAAGTAGCATATTTTTTTAACGTCAACTGCAACTTTTCAACTTATTATACCCCGTACCCAACTAAAAAGGGTTGTATAAATGTGTGATTAAGGCAAAAGAATGCTTATTCAATTTCAGCTTATAATTGTTTAAGATACATTTGTCTGATTTCTTTTAAGGCAAGGGAAATTAACTTTGAATATTTTCCCATAATTTTCCCAATTAATATATATAGATATATGTATATAAAGACAGATTATACTCCCAACTATAATTGTTTAAGATACATTTGTCTGTCCTTTTTTTATATTAATGCAACGATTCCAGAAACTACTTAAACTAGAAACAGATAATATAGATTTCTTCTATTATTACCCCAATTTAATATCTAGCCCCAATTTATATAAAAGGATATAAATTTATCTAAAGAGAAAGTTTTCTTGAGCATATCTCAGAGACTATAAAAGCTATTCATTTATTTTGTGTATTTTTAAAACCATCTAAAGGGCATCTTCTAGTCGGCTACTCCCGCCCTTGTTTGTTTCTTTCAATATTGAAATGCAAATATTATTTGAAACACGCCCACGCCTCTGGCCATGCCCAAACTCCGCTCCTGATCTGGGTTCTAGCCGAAGCAGACGATCCGAGGACTTGAGGCCTTCGATTGTGCCATGTGGAAGGGATTAGGAGCGGAGGCAGCCGGGTGCGCAGCGTGAGCTGGCGCTACTCGGCAGCCCGGTTCGGGTGTCTGTTTTATAGCCACGTGCAAGACGCGTTACCACCTCCGTGGGCGATAAATCTGCGGTGCGCCTGTGGCGCAATGAACTCGCCCCCCTGCCCCTGCCCCTGTCGCTGCCCCTAAACAATGCAACGCGGTTTGTTTAGTTTGCAGGCGACGATAAACACCTTGGCGCCAGTGGGCACGGGAATTGTTTGCGCTGGATGCACTTATTTTAATGCAGGCCAAAGCACAGTTTGACAATGCCAAAAGCCACTTGAGTCCAATTTCAGCACCTGTTGGCCAAAAAGCCAACATCGATCACAGGCAACCAGACAGACGACGCTCTGGCGGGCGTCGTGGGGCGAGGGCTTCCGTCGAATCCGCTTGAAATTACACACGATATCGCCGCAATTATGCATGCATTTATGTTATTGTTAATTGTTTAAACAATCGACTTGGGCTCAATTGCGCTACGTGTGCACCCCATGGGATTGGATTGGATTGGAAGTGTAAGAGTGTAGAAGTGGGAGGGGGAGGGGGGAGGGGGGGTGGGGCGGATCTTTCCGTAATCTTTGTGTAATGTTACGAAATGCCTTTAACTTGAATGGCATTACTTTTTCATTCATACATTGGAGCAACTGTGAGTGCTTCTATTTAATTCACAGAAAATTACGTATACGCCAGGTGCGCTAGATCTTTGCTATCCACTCGATGTTTCCATTTGCCTAGACAGACAAACAGACAGACAGACACTGATTAGTATTCCAACTAGCATATTCCAGTTATAATTTTCAAATGATTCACTTTAGGAATTTGTTTGATTTGCTAGATTTTCCAGCAAAAAAATATGTAAATTGAAAACATAATAATGAACAGTTCCACAAACTGTGTGGAAAGCTTTTATTTGATTTATGGCACTTCCATGGAAATTGTCGACAATTTGTCTGGCCGCGCAGAAGAAACCAGCAGCGAGTTGGGACGAAGTCGTTTCCGTGATTTACGCGCAAACGAAATTCAAAAATAAACAATGGGTTTAGTAAGTATTCGCAGGGTGCGTATGTGTGTGTGTGTGTGTTGTTATTATTCTTTCTTTTTTTTTTCTTTTTTTTTCATTTTTCATTTTACGATGTCTTCAGTTGGAGCTGTTGGTTGAACTCAGTGATTATTTGACTTGGGCCTGACGGCGGCCTGGCACTTTGATAGTGCTGAATTCGCTGATTCTATTTATGATAGCGATTCCAATTCCAATCGATTCGGTGCTATTCTATTTATTTGCTTATGTCGCGCCAACTGGTTGCCAACTTCGTCGAAGGCGGCAGCATCAAATGGCCAAAAAACAAAAAGAAACAAAGAGAAAAGAAAAGAGTTTGGCTGACGCATAAACAGAAAATGAACGGGAACGGGAACGGGAATGGGAATGGGAACGGGAATGGGAACGGGAACGGGAATGAATACCAATAATACCAACTGTGACATCAAAGCACCCACCAAAGCTGATAGGCAAAATAAACTGTACATCAGTTTGCGCTAATCAAAAAATGCATTCGATAGCTTCATTCGATGACAAATAAAAAATAAAAATAAAATTGAAAAAAAAGGGGAACGACGACAACGTCGCTTAATCGCCAATTGAGCGCCATCTGCTGGCGTCAGCTGGCAACTGCTGCAACTGCAACTGCAGCAACTGCAGCAACTATTGCTGCCCCTTGCTGTTGATGCCAAAGACCCAGATCAAAGCATTTCAAGCGCAACAGTCAATCAAATTTGTTGTTGCTATTTTACTTGCAGGCTGCGTATAATTTTTGCATTTTCCATTTTGCTTTTGTTGTTGTTGTTGTTGTTGTCGACGTCAGTCAGCCCAGGCCAATAAATTGCCTGCTCCCGGATCTCTTCGGGCCTGTCCCCGTCCCGGCGAGGGGCTAATTTACTCAAATGTCGACGCCTGGCGCTGATTTTTCTCTATTTTCATTTGCATATTGCGCGTTGCGTTCTTGTTGTTGTTGTTGTTGTTGGTGTTTTTCTTTTGTGTTTTGTTTTTGGCATAAATCGATCATAAATTTAATTTGAAAATTGCTGGGCGAGGCAACTCCAAAGCCATTTTGCGTATTTATAACTCAATAAAACTTCAAAAGTGTTCGAAAACATTCGCTCTCAAAGTTTGTTTAATGCCATAAAAATGCAGTTGTTGTTGCTGCTGTTGTTGCTGTTGTTGTTGTTGTCGAACAAAGCAGACACTAAAACTCGGCCATGGCTTTATGGACTCTAGGGAAGCGGAAGTTTACTCTATGCTTTATTGAGTACTGTTGTTGTAAAACGATCACAACAAAACTAAAGCAGGATCTTGAGTCAATATAACTTTGAAAACTTTGATCTTGAAAAGGGGCAAGTATTGTTGCTGAAAGGAAAATCTTTAAGCTATAGAACTTAACTTAAATCTCTTAACAAAATAAGCAGCTACTTTAGTAAACATAAATATCAAATATAAAAAATTGCATATATTTTTTAAAATTAAAATTATTAATTTAATTATTTTTGCCTTTTACTGAGATAAGCCCTAAATTTATAGACTAGCCTGGGATACGAACTCAGGATTTAAAACTTTTTCCTTTTTCTTGATATTTATAATTCAAATTATTTTGCTATAATTTAGTGTTAAACAATTTTCATTTAATTATCTACATAAGATTTCCTTAATGTTAATTAATGGTTAAATTTGTGCAATATTTCCACATTTAATATGAATTTACTTTAGAGTCGACGTCTATTATAGCCTGGTTAATTGCAGCGACAGCTGCCAAAACAACAGCAAAACCGCGCAAGACAAACAGCAACAACAACAACAACAACAGCAACAACAGCAACAGTGACAGCGGCAGCAACAAGGATAACAAGGACAACAATATTATTCGCTTCTGTTGTCATCGTCGTCAGTAGAATTTATTGTTATAACGGCGCAATGATAACAGGTCATCAACACAACTGAGCAGGTAAATAAATATATATATATACACATATATACATACATATATATATATACATCAGTATACACGGAAAGCGAACGGGCGTGAAAAGCGTGAAAAATAAGCAATGTTAATTACAAAGGAGCTGCCCATAGATATCCTTCTGCAGCAAGGGGGGCGTGGTAATGGGAGGGGTTAGGGGGGGGGGGGCATGCTGTGCTGTGCAGCGGCTGCTAATACTTGCATTTAATTAGGCTTGCAATAATATTTATGTAAATCGGGCCTGGCTCCAGGACGAGCGCAGACAACAGCTGTCAATATTTATGCTTGCCGTTTTTGGGACGCTCTGTCAATGATTTGATTACCACCACACACACACACACACACGCACACACACACATATGTGTGTATCTGTATCCTGCATGCACACACTGTGTTGTGTCCTGCATGCGTCCTTATCGCTAAGCAAACAGTGCAACATTTTGCTGTTGTCGCCATCGCTTTGTTTTCCTTTGGACCACCCGCGCAATCTGCGGCACCGGCAGCGGCACCGACAGCGGCTGCTGTGGCCATATTTTCCATAGCGAGCGATTTCTTTTTTCCCCCCACCCCGTCCCCCGCGCCTGCTCTTGTTGTTTTCGCATTTAATTTTGTTGCTTTTGACACCGAATGGACTCATGCCCGGGCGCAGCTTTGTCAACGCAGCAATCGCCGCTGCCGAAAAACTCGAAATTCATTTGTGCTCAATTTGCATACCAAGCACAAGTGACCAACCAAAAAGAGAGAGAGAGGGAGAAACAGAGAGAGACAGGGAAAGAAATCATTTTTACGATCTGCGGTTTGACGGCCATTAAGAATAGGCCGCAGAGCTGAGAAATTGCCGAACACGCTTTCTTCTTCAGGCCCTTGCTGCGGGTAGTTCAGTTAAGTCAGAACCTTTGCAACGTTTTGAAGGAGAGTTCTACGAACCTTAAAAACATATTTACTATATATTTATTTTTTTATTATAAACAGCGAATGACAGTAAGAGCAAATATAACATTACATTAGAATATTAAAAGCTTAAGCTTAAAAGTAGTGTAAAGAAAAGTAATAAAAATAGTTTATATATAAAATATAGATATACCAAAAATATATATTTTTACATGGATAATCACTGAGTCTGTATGGAGGTGGCGGAGTTTTTAGCCCGTCTGGCAATTTCTGTTTTCTTAGGGAATAGTTTTTTATCGGGGTAAACATATTAAATGAATTCGCTGATAAGAATATGGAAAAGTTATTTTAACATATTTATAAAATACTAAATAAGTTGGGCAGGTCCAAAGGAGTAGATCTAAAGACAGCAACAAAGTTCAGAAAAAGTCAAGAAAAATAAAATATATCTCTGTTTTGAAAGGCAGCAAGAAAAAGTCTAGCATGGTTGGTTAACGAGGGCAGATTGAGAAGTAAAAGTCTTTTTACTTCAATGGCAGACAAAGATTAAAGGAACAGAATTAAATGAATACAAACCTGTAAAATCTTGAGCAGTAAAAGTTAAAGTTAGGTAAAAGCAAGCTTAATTTGTATGTATAAAATGTTACTTATAGTATGTAATTATGTAAACAATTGCCAACGCTTTTTAAACATATAATGCTGGCTCATATTAAAAAAAAAAGTTAGCTTTTGTTGGACAGTGTAGTTCGCATTGAGTTGATATGTAGGCCTGAATCGAGTCGCTGCCGCTTTGGCACACTTTTCGTTGGCACTTGAGCGCCCATTTGGGTGATGACTGTGCCCACCCAGAATAGGCCTGGGCCGGGCTCAAGACGTGTACGCCATTGAAGACAATGGCCCAATGGCACTTAGCCACGCTCGTGCTTCAGCCGCGACTGAAGCGACACCTGAGCGCAGTTTTGGCCATATAAAAAAAAAATATATATATTTATATGTGTGTGTGTGTGTGTGTGTGTGTGTATCGATATATTTATACCGCCTGTCGTGGTCATCGTCTGTCTAGCGCAATCTCAATGCCGCCGTGGCGCCAGGCGGGTTTCTCAAGTGACAATGGATCGCGGATGACAGGCGCATAATGGAGGCGCAGACACTAGAGTAGACCATGACAACAATCTCCACGTTTTGCTCAACAACATCATCATCAGCAGATATTGACGTCCAGCAGCCAAAATATATATATTTTGCCAGTTAATCACACTTTGGCAGTTGGGTAACTGCCAACTGGTAACTGGTTCGACCATTCGGCTAATAAGCTTCTCTCTCATTAACGTTACGCGTTTGAAATTCCACTTTTGTGTTTTACTTTCTACCAATTAACTGCAATTGTTTGGCAATTAGGGGCGTGGCTTTAGCCTTAGTTCAATGGGGGAATTTCTTGTCAGTTATTTTAACTAAAGATTTATAATTTGCTGCCTATTGTTGCCCAACTGGAAATGGCCAAGGGAAAGCTGCCTTTTTATTGGCCAGGGCGAATAACATTTTTTATCAATTTTATTGATCGCTTTTCATTTTATTTGATTTTTGTCTTTTTCTAGTTTTAACAAGAACTAATCTAAGTAAAGGTAAATGCGGGAATTTTTTTTTAATTTTGCTTATTTTTTATGTATATTAAAATTAAAGAGATGGATAGATCTTTGTTTTGAAATTTATTTAGACTTAAATATATATGTTTTATTATATTTTATTTGAGAAGTGATACTAGCTGTAACTCAAATAGTTTTTACTGCCAAATTTTGCACTGTTTGAGAGAAAAATAAAGAAACTTATAAAAGATTTTAGCTTGATTTAGGAAATCTCTTTACCGAATACTTACTGAGTTTTGTCAAAAATAAACTCGAATAAATAAAAATTTAAAAATTGACTTGATCAACTGAGTTGAGTTCATTCTAAAAATTACTCTACCAGATAATTGCTAAAAGACAACTTATTTAACATAGTATGAAAATTGTATTTATTTGTGGCTGATTAAGATACTCAATTCGTAAAGTATCTGTTGTGAATCCAAGACAGAATCATATTCATTCATAGTTATAAGTAATAATCAATGGGAGATTTTCATTTAATTGAATTACCTCGACAGCTTTTTTTTATATATACCATATTATATTTATTTATATGCAGGATAGACCTTTGTTTGGAAACTTATTTAAATAGAAATAGAACCAAATATATATTTTTGATTATATTTAATTTTAGGAGCTATACAAGCTTTTATTCAAATAATTTATATTGTCACTATTTGAGAATAAACTAAATAAATAAACTTGTAAATTTTTTTAGCTTGATTTGGGAAAATCTCTTTACTAAATACTTACTGAGTACAATCAAAACTAATCTGAATATTGTTTTTTATGCCTTTGAAGTCAGTTGATCATTTAATATAGTTAAGAAAATATTTTACTTACTTTACTTGATCAACTTATTAAGTTCTTACTAAAAATTCTTGTTCTAGATAACTGATTAAAGCCAACTCATTTACCATAATATGAATATGTTCTAACACATTTAAACAGTTTGTGGCTGAGGCCTAAATAAATATATTTTTAATTATTTTTTTTTTTTTGAAGTAATAAAATAAAGAAACTGGTAAAAGATAAACTCTGTAGCAGATACTTACTTAAGGTACTTTTATATAACTTTGACCATTTGATATAGAGTAAAAATATTTGAAATATATTTTACTAATATGCACCTAGAAATTAAATCATTTGACTTGATCAACTAACCTTATAAAAGCCAGCTCATTTGGTTTAATGTGAATGTGTTATCTATTTGTGGCTGAATTGAGATACTCGATTCTGAAAGTAACTGCTGTGAATTCAATGCGTGTTGGACTCTTGGCCAGTTATTAGCCATTAGTAATGAGCAATGGGAGATCACGTGGAACATGATCAAGTGCAGTCCATTGGATATTCCATTGTCATATTACAGGGTCCAGTTAAGCGACTCCTGACTCATTCATTCAGTTCAGCTTCTTCAGTTCGTGTCCATATATATATATACATGTAAGTATGTGTATGTATATGTATATATGTATATCGTCATTCAATATCGCCTGACTGTATTTATCAGCAGCGGAATTTGCGTATGCTATCGATTTCATCTGAAAGTCTGTTTTTGCGCAATGCCATGTGGAAGTGCAACTTTGATTCTGGCTTAGATGGAAATAAAACTCGCATTAATTTTTCTTTTTCTTTTTGATATTTTAACATATTGTTTTTGTTTAATACACTTTCAATTCGTTTCTTTAATTCATTTTTTTTTGTTTTTTTTTTGTTTGCTTTTGTTACGCTAATTTGATAATAGTTTTTATAATCAATTGTATAATTTATTATTGCTTACGTAGGCTAGGCTAGTTCATAGTAATATTACTAAGCGATTCACTATCAATAATATGATGTTAAGTAGTATACGTTCGTTCTTTTAAATTTCCCTTCGAAAATGATCGAATGGTCGCGCTCATCATCACAAATTGCATACCAGACATAACTACGCCCTAGAGTGATAACAATTATTAATAAGTAGTTAATTGTAGTTATGAATTAGACACTTTAATGCTATTAGATTGTATAAAACTAACAACTAAATACGATCGCATCGGCTACGTATACGTAATCTGCCGCAAAAAAATACACACACAAAAAAAACAAAAAAAAAAAAAAAAAAAAAAAAAAAAAAAAAAAAAAAAAAAAAAAAAAAAAAAAAAAAAAAAAAAAAAAAAAAAAAAAAAAACCCTTGCATAAAACAATAATATTAATAATAATAGTTCATTGACATTGAGATACTTTGTGCAGCTGCTGCTGCTGCTGTGATTCATGCTTGATAGTATATTTACAGGAATATACAAGAGAGCACAGCTGCCACGCCCACTGGGCTTTAGACGCCATACTTGATGCCATACTCCTGGTAGTGACCCACGTGCGGCCGATAATGGCTGAGATTGCTCAGCTGGCCCAGATTGCCCAGATTCCCGCTCAGGTGCGACACGTGATGATGATGATGATGATGATGACTGTTGATCACCGCCGCTGCGGCCGCGGCGGAGGCGGCAGCGACGCTGGCCGATGCCGGCGGACTGGCCGATTGGATGCTGCCCGTCGGGCTGCCCGTGTCCAGCTGGCAGGATTGGTTCTGCTCGAAGATCATGTCGCGGAAGCCCAGCGCCGAGCTGGGGCTGCTGGTCAGCACTGAGCCATTGTTGTTGTTATTATTATTGTTGTTGTTGTTGTTGTTGTGCATGCTGCTGCTATTATTATTATTGTTGTTATTATTATTATTGTTGTTGTTGTTGTTGTTGTGGCTGCTGTGAGGATGTGTGGGCGTGGCGCCCTGGCCAGCACCGCCATTGGTGATGGGCTCCGAGGGTGGCGTCTCCGGCGTATACCAGCCACCGTGCGCCGGTCCATGCGGCGTTGAGATCGTGGTGGGCGAGGCGCCCGAGGACTGAATGCCGCTGCCATTGCCGGGCGTCAGAGGATGCGAGACGTGGGCGACGTGACGCAGCTGCTGGGCGTGGTGGGCAGCCGCCGCGTGGTGGACATGATGCATCTGGGAGCTGGCCACGGTCAGATTGTCGTCGTTCAAGTGATACGGATAGGCGCTGTGATGGATGCGCGGATTGTAGACATTCATCAGGGAGTCGACGGTGAAGCCGGCGTGCTCGACGCCGCCAGCCAAGTGATTCATCTGGGCCAAGCTATCGTGGCAGGAGTTGAGCATGGCCGCGTGCGACACATCCTTGCCACTAAGGCAGCCCAGATCCATGAGCGGCTCCTTCTTGAAGTGGGCCGCATGGGCGGCCATATGCTTGGCCTCCAATATGCCATTGGTCATCAGCTTTAGCGGCTTCATCTCGGCCAGCTTCTCGTTCATCATGGCCTGCCGCTTGATCGCCTCCTCCTTCTCGCGCATCACGTCCTTCTTCTTGAAGCGACGGCGCCGACGCAAAAACGAACCATTATCGAACATGTTGTACGAGTCCGGATCCAGAGTCCAGTAGGAGCCCTTGCCGGGCTTCTTGTCGTCACGGGCCACCTTCACGAAGCACTCGTTGAGGCTCAGATTGTGCCGTATGGAGTTCTGCCAGCCCTGCTTGTTGTCCCGATAGTACGGAAAGCGTTCCATTATATACTGATAGATGCCGTTCAGCGTCACCTTCTTGTCGGACGCATTCTGTATGGCCATGGCGATCAGCGCTATGTAGGAGTAGGGCGGCTTTACGATCTCCTTGTTCTGGTGCGGAGCGCCCAGGCCGTACGCGCTGGCCGAGTACGGATAGCGCGAGTACTGATCGTAGGCATAGTGGGCCGCCGCCGCTGCCGAGGCGCTGCTGGCGGCTGCCACCGCCGAGGCGGACGTATAGCCGGCGGCCGTCTGGGCGTAGTGCCGTGAGAACGAGTTCTGATCACTGAACAGCGTGTGCATTGTGATCTTTTGGAGTGGAGCCTTAACGGCTAAGCTGAAGCGACTCGAAACGATGGGACAATTGTGCGGACTGAGCCGCCACGGAGTTGAAGTCGGGCAGAGGAACCTGCTATTACTTGTTTAACTTTCTGTTTTTTTTTTTTTTTTGTTTTTGGTTTTCTTTTTGTTTCTCTTTTGTTTATATACTTGGCGCACTTCACAGGTTTGGTTTTTGATTTTAACTTTTTGGCTAGCTTATTATTTGTTCAAATAATATTTGCTTAAACAAGTTGTTACTGTTACTGTGACGGTGACTGTGACTGTGACTGTGACTGTGACTGTGACTGTGACTGTGACTGTGTCTGTGTGTGTGGCACAACAAAAAGCAATCGCATCGGACGTGCTGGCACAACGCAGCGGCGGAGAACCGTTCGGGATAGTAACACGTCTGATACTGAATCTGTGTAACTGAAATAACACACAGCTCGAGTCAGTGCGACGCGGCAGCAAACGAATCTCAGCAGCGACAGCGACAGCGACAGCGACAGAGGCAGCGACAGTGGCAGAGAGCAGCAAGCAGCGACGTCAGCGTCAGCAGCAATGTGTTTCTGTATCTAGAGGCAGCTGTGTGTGCTTGTGTGCTTGTGTGCTAGTGTGCTAGTGTGTGTGCGACCAACCACTGACGGCAGAGCAGTCAGTCAGTAAGTGAAGACCTACAGCTATGCGCACAAACACACACACACACACACACACACGCACATACACGCACACACATACACACACTCACACTGGTGGCCGCCATTCATGATTTTGTTGTACGTTGTACGACCGCCTTTTCGCCCCGTAAAGTGGCACTCTTTTCGGGCTCGGACTGTGGCAATAGTAGTTGGCAAACGTTCTCCTGCCCCGCCTCGTTTGCCACTGTTTATGTTGTTCAAACTAATGCTTAAAATGCGGCCTAGCCCGAGCAGCGCTCTCGCTCGCACCAGCCCACAGAAGGAGGCCGCCACCAGCTGCCCCAGCACCACCTGGTTCAAGTCCGAACAAGTTCCAGGCCCAGCAAAAACTTGGGCGGGTTGGGTTTGGCTCCACGCATAAATTAGTTTTTCCTTTTCGATTTCAGCTCAAACTTGAGCCAGTTTTTGTGGCTTTTGTTCATCATCATAAGGTTTTACAAACTGTTAATAAGCTGGCCACAATTTACCGAATATAGATGACTTATAAAAGACGTACTTATTTTGTATAAAATAGATAGAAACTAGAGATCGAAAAAAACTATAAAGTTATATAGAATAGATAGGAAGTAAAGTTAGAAAAGATATATATTATTGTTTCAGATTTTATAAACTATAAAGCTTATTCAGATGATTTATAAAAGACGTACTTATTTTGTATAAAATAGATAGAAACTAGAGATAGAAAAATTTAAGTAATTGTTTTAGACTTTATAGTTAAGATGGAATATATGGATATCATTGTTTCAGGCTTTATAAACTATAGTGATCATTGAGATGGTTTATAAAATAAGTACTTTAAGTTGTATAGAATAGATAGGAAGTAAAGATAGAATAAATATATATTATTGTTTCAGACTTTATAAACTATAAAGCTTATTCAGATGATTTGTAAAATAGGTACTTATTTTGTATAAAATATATAGAAAGTTAAGCTTAATTAACTATAAATAGGCTTAATAAAGTATAAAGCTTATTCAGATGATTTTTAAAATAAGTAAATATTTTCTATAAAATAGATAGAAAGTAGAGATAGAAAAAATGGATATAATTATTTCAGGCTTTATAAACTATAAAGATTTGGACAAATTAAGGCAGCTTTACAAGGCTTTTAACAATATGATAATTATTAATATTAAGTTAGAAAACAATATTAAATCTATATTACCCTTCACTTCTTTTGGCATTTTAATTAAGAGGCTTATGAGTTGTTTATTTAAAATAGTACAAATAATAGATTCTCTTCCAAACTAATTGATAAGCTTAACCTAATATAGATAATCTAAAGACAACACTTTATAAAGCATTTAATTGAGAGAATAACTATTTAGAAGCCTCTTCAGATCTCCTTTCTTATGTTTAGTTAAACACTTAAGTGACGAATACTCTTTAATTGCTGCAAATTATTCCTTCACAAAACGTTTAATTAAAGACTTCCCTTTTTAATTGTTTCGCACATATCGAATTGAGCATTGTTGTTGTTGTTGTTGTTGTTATTGTCGCCCTATCTCCCTAGGGTCCTGCCCCTTTTTTAGTGGGGTTCCCTAGCCGCTCGTTTAGTCCAAAAGCGTTAACGTTTTTTGCTTGTTCTTTTTATTGTTGTTGTTGTTTTCGTTATGAGCCCAAGCCATTTTTTTTATTTGCGGACCACATTGGAAAAAAAAAACGTTGTTTTTTTGTTTTTTGCTTATTGAAACAATATTTTTTCGTACAACAATATTTATTGACTTTGTCAGCTTTAAAGTAAATTTTATATGTTTATTTGGCTGAGTGTGTGTGCGAGTGTGAATGCGTATATATATATATGTGTGTGTGTGTGTGTGTTGAGTTTCAAACTGACTCGAAGCGACGGAACTCCCACGGTTCTGTTTGCTTATGCAAGTGTGCGTGTGTGTGTGTGTGTGTGTGTGTGTGTGTGTGTGTACAAACACTTGCATATGTTGTGATAATTTAAAAGTATAATTAATTTTATTTGCATTCAATAAATTGGCAGCTCTTAAAAGTGTAGTATATACATATAAAAAAAAAAAATGGCATCGCTCGTGCGTGGAAAATAACATTCTCATCCTGCTAAGCTCTGGCCGGAGCTTTTTTCGCTGGGCTCTTTTTCTATGCGTATTTCGATAACCTGGATAATTGATACAAGAATAATATTTGGCTCTATTAGCGCAATCGCATTATTTTGACAAATATTTTTATTGTTTTAACATAATTTTTCGCATGCGAGCCGAGCGAAGGATGATGACACGCAGGACTCAGCACTCAGCACTCAGCAGCCAGGACGCAGGACGCAGGAGCAAGTGTGCGTGTGTGTAGCTCCCCTGGGAGTGTCCATGTCCGGTCAATCCAGCTGTCGACTCTTGCGCTGCATTTGAAATTCGAATGAGGCTGCAGCGACGTTTGCCTGTCTTTGCTTTCATTTCGCTTTTCTCATTTCACATTTCACATTTCACATTTCCCAGCTTCACATTTCCCAGTGCGCCATTTGCGCATTTCATTTTCTTGCTTTTTGGCGTCGTCGTTGTCGCTGCTGATTTTACAAATTTTCGTCTTTTGGCATTGGCTCTCTGATTGTATGTGTGTGTGTGACTTCGTCTGTCTCTGCATTTTGCACAGTTCATGTTATTTTTTGCGTAGTTGCCTCGCCCGTCTGTCCCAATCCGAGCCCCAGTCTCGGCCCCCCTCACAGTCCCCGTCTCAATTCCACATCCAATTCCAGTCGCACTCTCATGGCGTATCTTGTATCTGTATCTCGAGCTCCTATCTCGTAGCGCCCGCTCCATTTTGTCTGTCATTTGACCTACGAAAATATTGTTTTAATCTCTCTCACTCCAGCGCACATTTTTCCCGATCGCAGTGAAAGTTTAATCAGACTTTAAGTCGTGCCAAAGGTACAATTTCCATTTAAGCTTATCTGATTAGACCATAAGTAAAAGTGCCTTCAATGCAATAATTTCCACGGACAATCCTATTCAGTTATGCAGAGGAAATTGATAGGGAAGAGCCAGAGCTTATTTGCTCCCTTTCATTGAATGAAAGGACTCTCAAATATATTTGACAAATATACAAAATATTATTATAGGCTATCTTATATCTTAGTGAACTTAGAAAAATTGGCTGACAACAAATAAATCTTAGCTTATTTATCCTTTTAAGAAGTTGAGGCAAATTTTCTTAAGCATATATTTTATTAACTTTAGTCTTTGACAGATTTTGACCTTCTGGAGACTTTTTAATGTGAAAGTTTAATGAACTTAGAAATTACGCAATAAAAGCTTTCGTCACGGTTTCAGCATATGAAACATATTAATTTGTCAAACATTCTCGCTGTGAAACCTGACATAAAAAACGGAGCTAAATTCGTGTAACCAGCGCAAACAAACGGAACAAAAAAAAATGTTGAGCCATTTGGCACGCTCAATTTGAGGCAGTCAACAGAACGTTGACACCGCCGTGGAGCAGGCGACAGTACGGCGGAAAGGGAGCACGGCTAGTCTGATAGTGGAAAAGTGCGGAGGACAATTTGCAACACATGTCGCAGCGGCACCGAAGGGGCGTGTAGGCAGACAAAAAAAAAAGAAAAGGCAGTGCCATATGGCAACTCATTGTCTGTTAAATTTAGCAATTTCGTGCCTTTCATTTTTTTTTTTTTGGGCAGATTTTAGTATTTTTACTTGAAGTAATCTAAAGACAATATTTATTTTAAAGCGCTGAGTGGACGGAGTGCCCTAATCAGACAGTTAACGGCACTTGAGCCAGGCAACAACACAGTCAGTCACACACACACACACACACGCACGGACACACACATACACATGAGGAAACAGGATTTAAGCTGCAACAATAATAAATTTTCTAGCAAAAAAAAAGAAATTGAAAAATATCTTTCGCTTGAAAACGCGCACTCCTAAAAATGCTGATAAGGCGAAATATGCGCACGCACACGCACACATATACACTAGCACACCCATACAAATACATTTACAAACACAATGCCAGCGCTGCTCTGCTCGCTGCTCGCTGCTGGCTGCTGGCTGCTCTCTTATGAATATGCATGCGGCGACGCGGCGTCGCTGCTCGCGCTGCTGAGCCAATAAAGCGTAGACACAGGCACACACACACGCATGCAGAGACGAATGCGCAGCCAATCGGAGGCGTGGCCTGCACTGCACACAGCGACAAAGCAGCAGTCGAGTGAGAGAGAGCAAGAGCGCAGCAATGGCGCGCATGCATTGCACTGCTTGCACACTGCACTGCCTCGTGCTGGCTTCTGTCGTTGGATAGTGAATAGTGTTTTAGGGGTGGGAGCTGCAGCGGGTGGGGGTCTGTGGGGGGGGAGGGGGTGGCTATGGTTGGCTGGGTGGTTGGTTGGGTGGTTGATTCGCTCGATATTGGCCACTCATTAAAATTTATGATTTGTATACGGTTCGAGCTCTCATTATGCATACATAGTTCATTCTTTTTTGCATAGCCAATTTAGCAGATTAGTTGTAGATACAAATTGTCGGTTTTGTTGTTCCAGGAAAATGTTGCTCTGGCTATAGCTGTGGCTGTGGCTGTGGATGTGCCTGTGGATCTGGCCGAAGGGGTTGCCGGCGCTGCGCACTGTTTGGAAATTTCCGCCATTAGTTTAATCATAATAATCATAATCGCAATCATAATCACAGCCAAAATCTTCCGGTCTTAAAGCATAAGCAGCGGAAATTCATGTGCCAAGGCGACGGCGGCGCTTAGCCACCGCAGCTACCTGAACGGTGGCTAATTCCTGGCCACCGGATGCTAATCATGCGGTGCGGGGTTGGCATGTTTAGACTTTAATGCGCGCCGCGGGAATTCTTAATGAAACCTACTCGCTTCGATTGGGTATTTCCCCGTCTCACAGCTTAACCGGCCAACTGGTCAACTTACCTGGACGCCTACTCCCGGCCAAACAGAACGGAACTCGTCCTCGGTTTTCCCCCCCTGCTGCTGCCGCCGACGTGCCGAATTAATGACAATGACAATAATGATGATGATGATGATGATGATGAACCAGAGGCTTCCTTTGGTTTGCCGATGCTGCGCGTGTCCTGCGGTTTTGTGGCTTATTTGCGGTTTTACAGTTTTTATTGCCCAGCAGTGGCCCGCGGGCCGTTCCTCTTCCTCTTCCTCTTCCTGGCTCCTCGTTTCCATCGAGGTGTGGTCTCTTTGCCTAAGTGATGATGCTTCTTCTACCGGCACGCTTATCCCGGGAATTCCATTGATGAAGTGCCCTCAATCAAATTGATAAATTGCTGCGATTTGATTTTGATCTACAATTCATTCTTTAAGCATATTTTTCATACTTAAAAACTATATAAACGGTAAAGAAAATAAATATAAAAACAAATGAAATAATAATTGAACTAGTTTATCTATTTTCCATTAGTTAAATTAGATAACTATTTAGTAAGTATTTCATTTGAAAGCTACTTTAAGTACAATAAAAACATAATACTTTTATTTAAGATATAGTTTGCATACTAAAAAAACTAAATAGTACCTATAAATATCTGATAACATACATAAAATTTATTATAGGGTATTTGTATTACTTAAAAACAAAGTAAACACCAAAGAAAATAAATATAATAAAGTAAACTATTAAAGGAACTAGTTTATAAATTTTTCTGAAAAAGAATTATAAAAATATTTGGCAAATATTTTATTTAAAAAGTAGTTTAAGTACCAAAAAACAGAATAATAATTATATTTCAGATATAATTTGAATACAAAGAAAACTTAAAGGAACCTATATATTTCTCATAAAGCTCGCATTAACATGTATAAAATATATTCCAGGGTATAAGAAAATAAATATAATAAAATAAAGTAATAAATGAGCAAGTTTAACTATTTTTTAGAAGTGAAAAAATGAAATCATTTAGCAAGTATTTTATTTAAAAGCTAGTTACAGTATTAAGAAACATAATAATTTTATTAATTTATAGGGTATTAGTATTTATTATGATTAATTATTATTATAATTAATAATTTGAAACAGACTATAAAAGCTGCTTTCTCAGTAGAATAGAATATTTAAATATTTATTTACGCTTTCTTTCAGTTCATATTTAAGGCCTTCAAATTTAGACTATATAAAAGTGATTTCTTTCGCAATTTTTGCCTGCAATTGCTGAATGAAGAGTATATTTTTTTTTGTTTCGAATTCAATCTTTATGTGTGTTTGTGTCTATTTTAAAATGGTCTTTACTCGAGCGAATTTTCTGGTACTTCTGGTTGGCTGGATTCGCGTTCTCCAATGCTCAGCGCCGCAGTCAGAGCCATTCACAACCCATTGAAGAAATGTTTTATACCTGCCCGAGCATAACTCGAACACTTTGCATTACAGCGCTTAATTCATTCATAAAAAAAAAAATGAGGGTCCCCAGCAATTCCATTCAAAACTCCAGCTTGTCTTGCCAGCGATTGCTGCTGCTGCTGGTCTAATGTTTATTTTATAAATATTCCATGCCATGTTATTCCAACAAGACTATTGTTTATTTATGTGGGGAAATACGCGCGACATACTCGAGACTTTGTGTGTAAACGTTTCGCATGTAAAATGATAAACGGACAGCGAGCGGAATTGGCAATAGAATTGTCTATGGGAGCATATCCCAAATATATGTATATGTATATGTATATAGATATGTATGAAAGACACAGGACACAACAATGTCCTTCAGACCTGGCCAACCAATTCGCAATTCGCAATTCGCAATTTGCAATTTGCTATGCGCGCCTATGAAAACATTCCGAACAGTTGAAAATCCTTGCGGGAAACGTTTTTAATTTCGCATAAATTTAAAATAAATACAACATGCATTTTAAAAAATTGTTTATTTTAACGCAAAGAAAAATGTTCGTTTCTGCTTTATTTTTTGCAAAAACGAAATAAAAATGTCCAAATCATTTTATTTATTTATTTACGCAGGCTGCATCTTCGATTGGGTTTTCGGGCTGTCCTAGCTCTGGCTCTGGCTCTGACTGTGGCCGTTGTCCTGGCCGGGTCCGATTGTGGTCGAGTTCGTGTGTTTATTTGACGCACAAATCCTCTTATGCCGGCTCGGCCTCAGCGCTCGGTTCGGTTCGATTCGCAACGGAATGGAACGGTACGAAAAGGACAATTGCATGTTTTGATTGCCGCCTGCAATTGTCCTGCCGCTGCGGCAGCCTCGTCCTCGTCCTCGTCCAGCCCAGCGCTTGGCTGTGCACTTGTGACAATATTTTCATAATTTTTGCATCTTTTTTGCTGCCTTCTGCCGCTGTCATCGGCGCATCGCCAACGGTAGGTGCGTGTGTAAACATTAACTTTTCAAGAAGATTTAATCCCGATTATCCTTTGACTGTAAAATTTTTCACTCAGCAGCTACCTCGCCGGCCGTTTCGGCCGGTTTCTCTGTTTGTCTTACGCTTTTGCCAAGTCTCGCAGTCTCTCCCTCTGCCCAGATCCCTGCGCTCATCCCCGTCCTGCCTGACGCTGCCGATAATCATCAATGGCGACGACTTCTTGATGCGATTTCTGCCGCTTTTCCCTGCCTCGCACAATGGTCAGCGGACTTGGTTGCCTTGCAGCTCGCTCTGTGTTCCATTTGACTCTGGATGAGATTTTAATTTGCCCATAAAGGTGAGACAATTAACGGAATAATTGGATTGCTAATCTCTCCAACAATGCGCTGGGCATGTGCCTGAAATTAGATGCATTTCCCTAGGCGAAGATTGTTATCCCTTGAGCTGGTTAGTTGCCTTGTTGAGTGCGTAATTACGTAGGTATTTGGTATACAACCATTAATTTATATATTAAAAGGCAGTTTAAATTTATGGCATAAAGATATTCCCCACTTTTTGCAATTCAGTTAAAAACATCACGATAAATATTCTGTAGAGAAAATTTCCTACGCTTAAATACCATTTCTATAGAAGAAAGTGTACATATTTCGCATACATACATTCTATGTAAAATAGGTATGAATTTATGTAATGGTAATTGTTGCCAGACTGCTGAAAAAAGAAATTCAAATTTAGCTAAATATTGCGCTCAATTTCAAGCAGTGTGCCAGCAAGCTGTGCACTGCTTTGCAAACCCTGCTTGCTACTGCATTCAAAAAACATTAAGCGCAACCAACTTCACTTAACGCAAATTTTGTGCTCAGTTGAAGTTGGCTGTGCCCAAAATGACGTCTCCCAATTGCGCGCGCTTTTCAAACTAACTAAGCTAATCTTTTCACCATTATTCTAAAATTCCGTTTTAGCCGGTACACTTACCATTTCTAGTTTGACTTGCAAATATTAACTTAATTTGTTTTACCTACCCAATTTTAGTAAACAGTAGTAAAGTTAGGCAATTATAAAATTATGTATATTTATTATAACAATAAGTTTTAAAACACAGGAAACAGAGGAGTCGAAGGAAACATTAAGTCAGGCTATACCTTCAGGTGAACCTCCGCTTATGTGTGTGTACGTACAATTGGGTATAGGGTATCTTCTAGTCAAGTACTTTCGACTTGTTATTCATATGCGTTTTGGATTATGTTTATTTGAATTTGAACAATTTGATCATACATACAAACATATATATGTACACAAGTATATAAACATACATATATTTAAACGCATAAGTTCACTTATAAAAATAAAAATGTAATTATAGTAATTAATAAACAAGCTACAAATAGAAAAAAAAACCAAAAAAAAAAACTTGATCACAAATAATGCTTGACTATTTGTTGGTTAAATACGTGCTAATTAATTGATTAAAAAAAAAAATTGTTGATCACAAATAATGCTTGACTATTTGCTGGTTCAATACGTGCTAATTAAATGATATTTTCTTTGATACGAATTGCTTTGTTTACGCACTATGCAACTAGTTTTGTCTGCAGCTACTTAGGGGCTAACATTAAAATCTGATGATTATCCTTTGAGGTAATAATGCAAATAAAGGAGCAGTAATGGCTAACGCAGTCTGGCTGGGCTCGGCTAATTTGAATATTTGATTGTCTCGTAGTAGCCGCCATTCACCGATGTCGGGGGCGGAGTCATCGGCGTCAGGTAAACCGGTTTCAGGTCGATGGGCGAGCGGTCTATGGCATGATTGCCCGACTGCGATGGCGGCGGCGTCATGCTGCCGTGATGATGATGGCTATGATGATGATGATGATGATGTTGCGACTGCGACTGTGACTGCGACTGTGACTGTGACTGCGATTGAGCCTGCGCCTGCGCCTGCGACTGGGCCGACTGGATGGACGAGAGGGCGGGCAGCTGCTGGAGCGTCATGGAGCGCAGACCTGTGAGACGGCAAACAAGAGTCGATTAAAAAGCGCTCGTTTTTATGATCTGGCGTTAAAATTCACACAACGCCGCAATAAAAAAAAAACGCGCCATGTGTTGCCATGCGGTGGTAATCCGAGATCAAGATAAGCCGCACACACACAGACACACACAATTGCCCTGATTGACAGGAACACCCAGGCGAACTGGCGAACTGGCGAACTGGCGAACTGGCGCAGTGGGGCACTTACCGTTATCCAAGCTGCCGCCACTTGTTGCATAGGAGTAGCCCGCCGCCGCGAGACTGGCGGCCGGCACATAATCACTTTGAAGCACCGCCACCGGCGAGCTGGAGGAGCCCAGCGTCGAGTGCGCCAGCGGCGGCGTCGGCGATCCGTTCAGATTGCCGCCCACCGCCGTCAGGCAGGTTATATTGGAGTACTGGGGCAGCGGACCGACGCCGACGCCGACGCTGACGCCCACAGACGGGGAGCCGCTGTGAGCGGCATGGACGTTCCAGGCATCGCCGAAGCCCTGGGCGGACGAAGGACCCGCAGTGGCGGCGCCATAATCATAGCTGGCATAGGCGGGCGTCGCATAGAAATTGGCATTGTCCTGCAAGGCAAAAGGTGGCATTAGTTTGGCCCAGTTCAGATTGTGTTCCGTTGTGGAGCCTACCATGCCCGCGTCGCCGTAGGTGCCGCTGTAGAAGCCATTCGCATTGACCGCATAGGTCTTGACCTTGATCTTGGAGCGATAGCCGCGCGGGCGACGCCGCAGGCTGCCCTCATCCTCGAAGAGATGCGCCGAGTTCTCGTCAATCGTCCAGTAGTTGCCCTTGCCGGGCTTGCCCACGCCCATGCCCTTGGGCAGCTTCTTGAAGCACTCGTTCAGACTCAGATTGTGTCGCACCGAGTTCTTCCAGCCCACGTAGGGTCCGCGAAAGAATTCGTAGCTGCAAAAAAAAAAAAACAAAAAAAGATAATGCAAGTTTATTTATTTGCTTTCCCCCTTCCCCTTCCCCTTCCCGTTCCCCTTCCCGTTCCGTTCGTTTTCTAATGAGCTTGGCAAAAGTCAATTAAAAAAGTTTTTTTCGGCTTCGCAGACTTGGCAACAACAAACAAACGATGTCAGCGCGAAATCCTCTCACGCATCGGACGCACCACCAGCAGTGGCCGCAGGGGCAGGGGCAGGGGCAACGATAGCTGCACCACCGAGTCGCGTCGCCAATAACCAAACACATAAAGTGCCAAGCGCTGGGAAATACGAGCAATCAAAAGGATGCGCCTGGCCGGCCTCAGCTTGCGCTTGGATTGGGGGAGCCGCTCATGTTTTGTTGACTAAAGTAAATCGGAGGCAAGTAAATAAACGCAAGCGACACATGAAAATCGAAACGTGCCCCGCCCCCTCCTCCCCCCCCCCCTCCCTTCCCCCGGTCCGGCTGTATCTGTGCGTCCGGTGCCCGGTGGCCGCTGGCGGGGTGTCGATGTCGGTAATCGGTCCCGGCGCGTCACTTGAGCCCGCGCCCCGCTTGGGAATGCGCAATCATCGACATCGACATCGACATCGACATGGTCTAGAGGCCGGCCTGAGCCACAGTTTTGGCTCTTAACCAGATACCTGCATGTTTAGACTGACCGATTTTCATTCACTATATGATATATGTACATACATATATGCAGATAAATAAAGAGCTTCTTAAGACAAACACAATTGCTTTCTATGACTAGAATATACCCTGTACTTTGCGCAGAAATCAACTTCTTATTTAAATCTTATTGGCATTCGCATATTTTATTTTCTAAATAGAATTAAATATGGCTATTTTGTATACCAAAAATTAAATAAAAAAGGGATTCTATTTTTTTGGCTATAAAAAGTATAGTGAAAAACTTAGCCTGAAAATATTTATATTAATCAACAACTGAAAGTTAGTTAGAGTTATAAATTATTAAAGTAAATTTGCTCAAGATAAGCTCTGCTTTTAATGCTAATCAGGAATATATATACAATATAAGATTGCATATAGTTTATTCTAGTATTTTTAATGGATTTCAAAATATGCCAGAAAGTAACAGATATCTCTATTTCTCTCTCTCTCTTTGTCTTCCTCTCTTAGCTAAGATCGAAACCAAAGGATTTTTACTTAATTTTAATACAGACTTTTGATTTATCTTATTATTAGAGAGATTTTTAAAAAAACAGACACTAATTAAATAAATAATAATTAAAAAGAGAAATAGCTGAATTTCTGATTCGTTGAATCGCCCAAAAGAATTATAAAATAAATTATTAATTTTTTACAATCTCTTTATCTAAATCTCTGAGGCATATATATACATATAAATATCCGAAAAAATGCCTGATCAGCATTTGAATGGGAAACATTTTGTGGTCTCCGCTCGGACACTTTTTATTGATCAATTGACATTGGCGAACATTGAAACGCTTTCAAGCTCTTAAGCCCTCAACATATGGTCACCGAAATCGGATCTGCGCCAAATCAGCGCCGATCTCAAGTGCCTCTTGTTGCGTGGCAACTTAATCGCCCCATATATATTTCATATGGGTCTATATACATACATATGTATGTGTGTGTGTGTGTGTTCGATTTGGGATTGGGACTGGGATTGGTACGCACCTCTTTTGCAAATACGCGTAGATCTCGCTGAGCGTCAGTTTGCCCGTGGGCGAGTCCTTGATGGCGTGTCCGATCATGTTGATGTAGCTGAGCGCGGGCTTCTCGGGGCGGCGGGTGCCCGACTTCTTGGTGGTGTCGGGCGTGCTAATATCCTGGCCCAGCCCGGAGCTGCTGGCCTTCGCCTGCTGCAGACTCTCGTGGGCGGCGTTGGCGGCCGCCGTCTCCGAGCCGTTGAGCGACTTGGCGGGCGAGGAGCTGGCACTCGAGTAGTTCAGCACAGACATGCCGTGCCCGTGGGCATTCGCTATGACCTGCGTGGGCGACGTGGAAATCCTCGGCAGATAACCGCCCGACACAGGAGATCCTTGCTGCTGTTGCTGCTGCTGCTGCTGTTGCTGCTGCTGTTGTTGTTGCTGCTGTTGTTGCTGTTGGTGTTGCTGCTGCTGCTGCTGCTCGGAGTCGTGCATGGCCAGCTGGTGATAGTCGTTGGCACTGAGAATGGTGTTGTTGGAGCAGTACTTGATGGTGGAGGTGTACTGATGATTCATGGACTGCAGCTGAAGGGGCTTCACCACCGAGGAGCTGACGTACATCTCCTGATCGGTGGGCGTCTTCGAGCTGGAGTTGGGCGACACCGACCCCACCGAGTGGGCGGTCATCAGCACGCCGTACGGCGGTATCGGACTCGACGATGCCGGCGGCGTGCCCAAGCTGTGCAGCGCACCCAGCCCATAGTGCTGCGTCGAGCCGGGCGTCCCGCTGCCGCCCCCGTCCACCGCGCTCGCATAGTACTTGCGGTCCATGTAGCTGATGTTGGGCTTCTCGTCCACCAGCTCCGTGGGCGAGTCGCCGCCCATCAACTGGAAGTTGCCAGCGGGCAGCGCGTTCCCGGCGCGATACAAGTGCGTCGGACTGTGGTGCGAGTACGCGTGTGGTGCGTGTGGTGCGTGCGGTGCGTGGTGCGCGTGTGGATGCGTGTGCTGCGCGCCGGCCAGGTGGTGGTGCGCATGGTGGTGATGGTAGTGCGAGGCGCTCACGAATCCACCCAACTGATCCACGCCCATTGAGCGGCTGTTCAGCTCGCCGACGACTTCTTCACTCTTGATCATTGTTCAGTTCAAATTGCTTAACTTTTTAATTTATATTTTCTATGTTTATTTTTTTTTTGTTCTTTTTTGTTTCGGTGGCAATCGAAGCCTTTTTTCTTTTTTAATTGTTCCGCTTCGTTGTCGATAGAACCGCGCGGCTTCGCTACTCTCGCCTAACTGTAAACTGGCTGCGATCTCGGCGATCTCGTCGCTCTAATTCCGCTCGGCTCCTCCGGAGCGGCGATCCACTTGAGTTCGAACCGTTTTATTCTTTTTTTAGTTCGCCTACGCCTCGCTCTCTTCTTCGAGCGCTCTCTTTCTCGCTCACGCCCCGATCTCCAGCACGACTCGCAGCCAATTGGCCTGACACTCGCTCGTGTCGCTGCTCGCTCTCTCCCTCTCGCTCTCTCTCTCTCTCTCTCTCTCTCTCTGACATTGGCGGCCTGTCAGTGACATGCCTGTGGCTATTGCTATTGGAGCCTGGTCTCGGCATTGGCATGCAAAACAACCAGGAACAGAGTCTTACCAGAGAAATAAAGCAACTCGAGATTGTTGAGGGTTTTACATTGCACACGATCTGATTTTTACTTTCAATATGAGCATACCTTCACATACATACACACATATGTACATATGTATGTATATGTTTGTATGGTTTTGTAAGGGAAAGGTGAACTTTATGTAAAGAATTCTTAAGGCAAACAAGACAAAAAATTAAAAGATACTTTTTATATATACAAAACTTATATACAACAATAGTAACAAATTTTGTCACTTTCAGCTATAATAACTATATAATATAGTAGGCATATACTACCAAAAATATTGCTTAAAGCGTTTTAATTGACAGTTTAACTCAGGCTAAACTAAAATCAAAAAGGTTTTCATACAAAAAATCAGTATTCGATATATTTATCACTTCTATATAATACCTAAAGCAAGAAATTAATTTCCATTAAAGAAATGCTTAAAATCTGATAGATTAGATTGCTGGCAAAAATATAATCGGAAAAATGTAAAACATATAAAATATATTATAAAAAAAATATAATCGAATAATAAATTAGAAAAAGAATAAAAGCAGCTCGTAACTCTAGTCAATCATAATAGATTAAATTTTAATGGGGATTCTTATGTCTTCCTTAAAATACAAAATTAGTTTCTATAAATTTTGACATGTTTAAGCGAGCTAAAAGTCCTAAAAGAGTTTCGATTGTAAAATGGATAACTTAAAAACTAATATTGTTTTTAATTATAGCAATGACTTTTATAAAGAAACTATGAAAAAATATAACTTTTTATACAAACTGAACTAATCGCAATCATATTAAAAGTATCTGGATTTCATTGGGCATGTCAAGAAGCGGCACATCATTAGCATTGTTGTTGGGTCTCCTGTTCCTCGTACAGTCAACAGTTAATAAATAGTCGGCAAACCCAGATCCCAAAACCCCAATTACCGCGAATGAATTAACATTTGGCATTCAGGGAAAGGAAACTGTTCGCCCGTTCCCGTTGCTTCCATCGCTGGCGGCATTCAAACGAGCTGTTAATTGATTTAGTCGCTGTATGGCTGCGGACCTGGGTCTCTGCCCGGGGCCAACGCTGCAGCTGCTCCCTGAGTGCCGCCATTGCTGTCAGCACTACGCCGACTCGCGACCGTGACGACGACGACGACGACGACGACGACGACGACGACGACGACGACGATGGCGACGAGGCTGCTCTTCGCTCTTCGCTCTTCGCTCTCCTCTCTCTTTCTCTCTTCACACGCAACTTTTCGTTTTTTTTCGTTTTTGGTGCCAAGCGATCGGGAAACGTTTCAATCCCCAAACAGACACACACACACACGTACGCATGCACACAGTTACAAAATGCGAGAGACACACGAAGGCGGAGTTTTGTTTACATTTAAACGAATTCTATTTGTCGAACGCGTCAGGCACGATTGGCGCTGCTGGCAACAGCAACAGCAACAACAACAACAACGCACATTTTGTTAGCTATATAAATTTGTTGTTGTGCTATTTGACTTTTGTGCGGCCTGAAAGATATTTTAATTTCATTTTGCAAATATATCACAGGCAGACAATTTTTGTGAAGCACTCGCCATTTTCGTAGAATTTCGTGGAACCCACAGACAATAACCACAACAACAACAACAACAACAACAACAATAGCAGCAACAACAACAAAATTGGGCAATTGTGGAACATTTTTCAGCACAGCATTTAAAGTCAATTTGCGCGCCTGTTGTAGCCAAAAAAGATACAGAGCATATATATATATATATGTATATAGCATATATATATTTTTAAAGTCTGCTGGCCATAAATTATTTTTACGTTTGATTATTATTACTTCTTATTCGGGCTTTTGCGTGCTGTTTTTCGCTTTGTGCATATCCAGAATTTATTGTGAGTGCGGAATAAATTAAACAGGCACCGAAGAAAACACACACACAATGCGATTTTTGGCCGATTTCGATCGCTGATATCATTGCCACAGTTTAAATCTGGCGATTAATTAATTGCCCAGGTGTGCGAGACTTTCAGCTAATAAATGACATTGGGCCAACAACAGCAACAAAAGGAAACTGCAAGCCAAAAGAAAAGCAATTACTCACGATCATTAAAAATATACAAAATGATCGACAACATTTTTTTTATTGCTAATGCTACCGCAAAAGTTCTTAATTGTTTCATTAATCTATCCCTGAGAAATAATACAAAATGTATTTTAGCTATCCTTATTAAAAATACAATTTATTAGATCGTTTTATGAGTAAGCAGATAAATTTGGTATCTTCAATAGATAAAGTGTTTGAGCTGCAGTTTATATATACTATATATCCCATATTTATAATCATCTTCTGATTTGTCATCACTTTGAACTTTTGCAATTTAGAGAAAAAATTGTTTGAACAGTTTATTTTGCAGTTAAGCAGGCAAAATGTTTGTGCCAAAATTCTTTGGCCATTGCTTTGACATGACAACGTGCCTTGTATTTATAGCCAACAAATCCAAATAGTGCCCGCCTTTTAGTCCATGTGCGTCATTCAAACTGGGTCAACAGTTCCGCCTACTGGTTTCTGTGTGGTCCAAATGCAATTGCATCGCCTTGGATAGGTTGGAATTGAATGGGATTGGATGGGATCGCTAACTCCGAGCAGCGAGGGAATTCCCAAACAAATGTCGTCATCATCGTATTCAGTTTTCAAGTTCAGATAATCATAATAAAGTTAAGCATATACAATACATCTCGCTTAGTATTGTATGGGCTTCTTGTACGGCGTTTGTTTTGCTTTTAATTTAATGTTAATGTTATTAAATGGCCAAATTGTTTACTACTATGGACGTTTGTAAACAAAATTATGTATACGACGCGTCCTCCCCCCTTTTTCCCTGTACCTCTCTCGTCTCCCCCCCCCCCCCCCCCCCCCCCTCTCATTCCCGCTCCCCCTCTGGTTGGCACTCCTCTATGCGCTTTCTCTTGGTCCGTGCAAGTAATGCAAAAGAATACCAAACAATACCAAATGCCGGCCATGGCCAGCATTGTTTAAACTTGCCTCGTGCGGTAGTTTAATAAACATTTAACAATTAAACACAGTACACAACACACTCTAAACAGACGATTCCCGACCCAACAACTTGTATACAACAACTTGGAGCCGCAGCACATTTGTTTTTGCACACTGACCTACAACAACAGGCAACAAAGCAAACAATTGCAGCTTCTTCGGCCACGCCCCCCTACCCCTGCCCCTGCCCCTACCACCTGCCGCCCAGCCCCCGTTAAACGGTTGATCCGCCGGACAATAAATAATCAAATAGTCAAAATTTCAAAATATTTACATACAAGCTTCAGCGAGCAAATTATGCCGTCTATAGTTAACATTTTTCTAAGTATTCTCTCTCTCTCTCTCTGTTTCCCTTGCTCTCTCTCTCTCTATCGCTCAGCTGCTGTTAGGTTTTTTTTGTTTAAATATTTACATTTTTGCTTAGATCTAACCCAACAGTTATTGGTATTGGTATTGCCTCTATATCTATATTAGTACATTCTAGGATTTGTTTATGTGCAGAGATGGAATCACGTGTTGTGGCCTTTTTCGAATTGGGACGTATTTAAAAACATATACAAACAATATATATTTTTTAATTTCTAAGGCCACTTTCTTGCGGCTTTATTATTGTTTTTTCCCACGATGTTTTTTTTTTTTTTATTTTTTTTGTAAATATTTATGAAATATTTTTTTACGCTTAAGTAGAAACCTGCTGATGCGATTTTGTGTTTAGATTCAATTTGTGACAGCCAACAAAATAATTAGACTTATAAACAACGCAATGGAACTGTGAAAATGAAATAAATTAGATAAAATGGAAAATATACAAAAATAATAATAATTAACATTTTTATTTGTATTTAATTATTAATAAGAGTATGCCACAAAAGTAGTTATAAAAGATTAAAGTAAGGTTTATTTTTGAATAAGTCTGAATACAAATTTATTTATCTATGGATAGTAAATAAATTAATAAAAATAAAAATATATTCATAGAAGATATTCTTTTGAATAAACTGAAATTTTATCCATTTGCTAAAATAATTAGACTTATAAACAACGCAATGGAACTGTGAAAAAGAAATAAATTAGACAAAATGGAAAATATAGAAAATAATAATAAATGACATTTTTATTTGTATTTAATTATTAATAAGAGTATGCCACAAAAATAGTTATAAAAAATTAAAGTAAGGTTTATTTTTGAATAAGTCTGAACACAAATTTATATAAAAAGATCTTCTTTTGAATAGATTGAAGTTGCCACACTTGCCACTTGAAAAGAGCAACTGAAACTGCGACTGCTAGTGCGACTGTGGGGCAGCCATAAACACCTTGCCACACGATCGCCGTTTCAAAATGGCCGCCGACGTTTTGCGCAAGATGGCCAACACGACGTGTGTTTGGCTGGCAGCTGCCAGTTGGTAGCTGGATGCCATTGCCAAACTACGACTATGCAAACTGTGGCATATAATAAAAGCACCAGCGCCCACACAGTGCAAGGGGGAACCCCCCGCTGGCCGTGCGCCATTCAGCTGTCGAAGCTGGCGCAATAAAATTGAACAATTTATAGACTTGCGATCCGTTTGGTGCGCAATAATTGCGCCTAATTTAACAGAAATTAAGAAAGCAAAAAGAACACAAAACAAAACAAAAGAAAAGTTAAGTAAAGAGAAAATACTTTTAAAAAGCCAACAACAAAGCAAACGAGAAACCATTTTTTTTTTCTTCTTTTTTTTTCATTTTCACTTGCCACTTGGTTGGGTTGGCAATGTTTAGCTTTTGGTTTAATAGCCGGCACTTAAAAATGCGTTGACTCAGCGCAAGGTGAGCACGCGATGGCAACGGGAAGGCAGGACAGGAAGGAGGAACAGGAAATGGCCAGCATTTGCTTAACTTGGTCGTTTCAACCATTTCCATTTACGAATTTGGCAATGCGGCCACTAATTAATCTTTGGCAAGATCCAAAAAAATAAAAAAAAAAAATAAAGAAAAGAACGTAGCGCTGATTATGTGATAAATGCCCAATTCTCGACTCGAACGTAGCATGTGGCATGTGGCATGTGGTATGCGGTATGTGGTATGTGCTGTGTGGTGCGACTACTTCGAACGATCTTCGAACTTTGGCATCTGTTTCGTGTCCATCGACGCGTTGTGTCCTCTCCGCTTCTTGGTAATTCTTGTTGCTGTTGTCGCTCCTATATAAATATATATGTATATTTTTTGCTTTGTACTTGGCTTCACATACTACATATATTTTAGCTTTTTTTATTGGGCCTGCTTTTTGTGCTGGCCTTGCGGGGCAGCGCACCTGTGTGCGGCATTTGGCATCGGAAATGGCAACAACAAATTGGCACAAAATGTTTCCCGTTGCTTCTGCGTGTTAAGAATTGATACAATGTAAAACTAAAGAAATGGTTAACCAGCTCAAATATATACATGTATGTATGTCTGTTTCATAAATACCCATGCAATGTTTTCAAGTGGCTCACAGGGAGACCGACCACAACTATATACATATATATATACAATATATAAATTTGGGTTAATTGCAGGCGACATCCTGACGCAGCAGCCACAGGCCGTAATTATAGGGCGTAAATCGAGGCGCTGACAAATATTTTGACATGGCGTCGCCGGGACATTGTCGAGCGTCCACTTGATGTGCTGCCCGGCGCGATCCCTGAAACGGGGCTAATGTGTGGTCGGCACTTGAGATCCGGTAGCGGAGTCGGGGAATTTGTAACCCAATCCCGAAACTTCAACCGCCAAACCCGAAGCGAATGACATGTGTCAGTTGGGTTATTAATCTATTGATTTAGAAAATAAATTAGTCGTATTTATAAAGAATTCAGGCTCAAGAAAATACCACAAACTTTTTTAAAGAAAAATCATTTTGTACTACAAACGAAAAACAAAGCAACCAAATAAAAAAAAAATTACAAAAAAAAACCTTCAACTTCAGAAGTCAGGTTAAATGTGTATATATTCAATTCAATATCTGAACACGACATATCAGATAGATTTATTCAAAATTCCAAAGCAAAAATGAATCGTGTATTAAATAATTATATTTTCAAATTGGCGGATAACTTTTTGTCCACTGCCAGATTATTCAGTGATAAGAAACCAAGCAAGGATGCCTCCAAGGAGAACAAAGCATGCAAAGAGGGTTCAGATGGGAAGAAAGACAGTAAGGATGGTTGCTCAAGGGGTGCGTATGCAACATTTTCTTCATCCTACAGAAAGCCAGCAAAGCCCGTTATCTTTTGCAGAGAAAGCACCAACTTCGCCACGCTGCAAGGACGGCAAAACTGGCAAAGGCAAAAAATAGAATCGGTAGAATCGGAGTAAGATATTAAAGTAACTCGAAAGCGACTCTCTTTCACAGACAGACATTCCCCAACTTAGGTCTTTTATGGACCGCCTGACGCCTTCCAGTCCACATAATGGATGGCAACATGAATCGGTTCTAGTTTACTGCTGGCTGAGCACACTGAGATCATAAAACGAAATGCTCCGACATTATAAAGCCATAAAGCAACAAGTAAAATCGGCGCAAAAATAGCTGCCCGACAGCGAGATACAAGATACAAAATAGAATAAAAAATAGTCAAATATTTTGGAAGAAAAAAATAAATTTTAAGAGTGAACTTTCCAGACATTTTATGACGACGCTGCGAACCAAGAAACCCTTTTGGCTCAGGTCTGATCTGAAAGGCATTTTTGATTCGGTTGCTTGATTTGTGCTGATAAATAGAATATTGCATTGTTTCTTTGGAAAAACTGCATTATATCAGCTGGCAGGTGCTTAAAAGCTCCCACGTAGCCAATAACCTCCGGATCGGATCGGATCTGATCTGATCTGATCTTCGTCTCGGGCAGTCACGACAAAAATAATCTGCTGACTGCAGCAACGGGAATTCATAAATTTCACACCCTGCCCCGAAGAATCGGTTTTTATGGCAATTCAATTGCACTGGCACTGATATTTGTTTCCTGCTGCTGCTGCTGCTGCTGCTGTCCGGATCTGCACCCGTTCCCGGGCAGGTTGCAGCCGTTTGGTTTTCCCTATGCTTCATGTAAACAAAAACCAAAATCTAGACACGGGCCGCACTTGTGGCGACTGCTGCCCAAGACTCAATAGTCGAAATATATATATACATATGTACATATATATATATATATTTTTTTTTATCATACATTTCCTAGTCTTTGCCTTAGATCGATCGATCTGTTGTGTGTGTGTGTGTGTGTGTTTGTGCAGCACATTTTTGCCTTCCTTTGCGCGCGCTCTTTCTCTCTCTCTCTCTCTCTCCCTCTTTGTCCCTCTCTCTGTGTTTTGGGTAATTATTACTTTCTCAATGTAAACAAATTGAATGGTGCTAATTTTAGTTAAATACTTGTACATATTTCTTGCTTTTACGATTTTGCGCCCTCATTTTGGCTGGAAATTAACCCATATGCGCTTGGCTATTTCAACTCAACTGACATCAGTTCCAGTCGCAGTATTTTTTTCCTTAGTATTTATCTATGTTTTCACCTCTTGCCTAACTTGCACAAGTTTTGGTATTTATTTGCTGTAGTTGTCAGCTCGTCGACGGCTTTGATAAGTGCCGAAAATCCAACGATTGACGCAGCCGACGATCGACGGGCGGTCGAGCATCCATCACTGGAAGTGTCTGAAGTCTGGAACTGCAGTCGGGCTGTGGAGTCCGCTGGTCGCTTTTCCCGTGTGTCTGTTCAACCTTTCAACGCATAAAAAGCCAAAGTTCTCCAAAATGATTTTACTTTTTTTTGGTTGTTGTTCTCTCGTTCGAATTATCGAGGAAATTAATCTTAATCTTGAGTTTGAACTGGCAATCTGGCAACACATGTGCTAAACTATTGGTGTAGGTGTAAGCACTACACACATACACATACATACATACATATGTATTTGAATACAGATACATGCATACATATCTATTTCAAGGCCTTTGCGTCCTTTAGTTGTTGTTGTTGCTGCTGTTTTTGTTTTTTCTTTTTTTTTGTTTTTTTTTTTTGTGCGCGCCGATTGAAGTTTGGCCGACGCCGACGTCGACGTTCGTCAAATTTGTTGGCATCAGCAAACGGTTTTTATTCGAGCAAGAACAACAACAACGGCAATAGCAGCAGCAGCAGCAGCAGCAACGATGATGATGATGCCGATGACGAGTAAGACAGCAAAAGCAAGAGGAAGACGAAGACGAAGACGAAGACGAAGAAGAAGAAGACGAAGGCATGCGCTTTACATTGCAGTTGGACCACCCAAAGCGACGAGCGTTCGCCTCCCCCAACCGCATAAATCCATATTTCTCTAGCTGGTGCCGTTTTACTTTTTACGATAAATTACAACACCAACATGGCAGCAATGCTGCAATCATTCATTCATGCGGGGGCCCCCTGCCCTGCCCCGCTGACGTCCTCGAGCCGCGTGTAAACATGTGTAAATCATGACCCGTTGATGGCCGCCACGGAACGGAACAGGCAACAACATGTGACGCGACGCGAGGCGACGCCAGCAACATTTGCACTGCGACCCCAACGCGCTTCAACGGTGCTTTTCCAGCGAGCGTCGATAAATTGGTTGAGGAAAGCTGTTGCACCTCAGCCCCAGCCCCAGTCGCAGTCCCAGTTTCAGCCCAATTGTCGAACGAGAGATTTTCGAATGCAACTGCGGCCATTTGGCCGCCAGCGTCGATCGAGTTTCCCATTCCCATAATCGCATTGTCCCAAAAGGCTAAAGCAAATATTATTCATGGATGCATATATGTATGTATGTATGTACATACATATATACATACTTACATACTTATACGTTTGCCCTGAGAACTTTTTGTCGGTTTGCGTGCATATTGAGCGAATGCCGTGCACTTCCGAGCCACACACATTTTTGTGTGTTTTGTTTGTTTACACTTAAAGCGTTGTTTCAATAAACATAAACATGGCAAAGGGCAAATTTTTGATATTGAAATGTTGATACATTCTTAAAAATTGTGCACCACGAATTTCAATAGGCAGTTTTTCGTCATAAAATATTTATAAAAAATAGTTGACAATCTCTTAATCCAACTAATTTATTTATTAAGCACATCATATTTAAAGTTCGCAACTTTTAAACTGTTGTGTTAAAATGTTTGAAATTCGAGTTTCATAGCAGTCAGCAAATTGTTAGGTATAATTAACAGTCTGGCAAGATGAATACAGATTATGATGACGTCAAAATTGCCCTCCAATGCCGTGTTGTGTAACTCACAACTGGCTGACACTTAACAGCACTGACAAGCGCTGATCGTTTACAGTGTGACCAAGTGTTGCGGTTAATTGGTGATTTTTTTTCAGTGTCAGAGGGAGAACCGCAGTAGCAGTCAAAAAGTGATTCACGCTCGCAAACGGCAATAGCAATTTTAACAAATAGAAAATCGTTTTCGCATAGCCGCCAGCTTTAGAGAATTTAAATAATTTAATAAGGCCGCCGCAAGTGTTTTGGAAAGCGCAAAACAACGGCCCGCTACGTCTGCGTCGGCTCGAGCTCTTGACTGCGCGTGTGCATGCGTGTGTATGTGTTTGTGTGAAAGGAGGAGGAGAAGCAACACACAAAAAAAGTGTACAGACGACGCGCAGACGCAACGATCTGCAGTGGCTAATTAAAAGTACCGAAAATCGCGAGTGAAAATTAAATAATTACAGGCGAAAATTTCGCCAAAACGCACATCACGAGTTGGTTAACAAGCAGCAAACAGCGATAATAACAAAATGGGTTGTGCCGTGAGTACAGCACGAGATAAAGAAGCCATCGAACGTTCCAAAAACATCGACCGGGCACTCCGAGCCGAAGGAGAACGCGCCGCCTCGGAGGTTAAACTACTGCTCTTGGGTGCGTCTTAAAACTTTTTCAATGTATCTGTATGTATATAATAACTTTTCGGTTTGTGCCGAAAATTGTGACGCCATGTACAAAAATGTGTGAGCTACTTTCCAGTGGGGTGGGTTTTGCCAATGAACGCAACGAAAAAAAACCGTTGCAATGCGGCTGTTTTTTTTTTTTTTCTTCCCATTGAATTGAGTGTTTTTTGTGTGCAACTCGATTTCCAGTACATCATTGGCAGTGGTCGGGCATTATGCAATGCACATGTCTAATAATATGATTGCGATAAGAAATTGAAAGTAAATTGAAACCAAATGTCGGTGGCGGCGGCGGCATCGGGTCCAACAAGTGGGGCGCTATCAATCGGTCTGCCATTGGAAACATGTTTGTTCTGCGGTTCTTCTTACAAACACATAGAATACATACATTCATAAATATACATATATATAGTGTGCGTGTGTGTGTGTGATGAGTGGCACTTGTTGTTGTGGCATTGCTTGGGTGAGAATTGTGCATTGAAGCGGTGCGACGCCATTATTTCAACTTTGACCTCTGCCACTCGCGCTGGCACAGTGAAATTCGAAGCCGCGTCGCTTTTTTTTTGGCCTTCTCCAATTAAATTTCTGTGCAAACAGCAAGCCGCGAAAATTAGCTCTGTGTGCGCGTTGCAAGCGCACTTTTCATTCATTCAATGTGGCAAACAATGCAATGGCTTTTCCAGGCTTTTCAAGTAGCTGCCAGCCAACAACAACAACTAGCTCAATACAGTTGCTCAGTTGCACTTGGCGGCTTTTGCTAATGAAGCGGCGCCCCGTTCACTGCTTGATGACTCAAAGAGGCTGGCAAGCGGTGAAAGAGCGCAGCGGGGGTGTGTAGGGTACATTTGGCATGCCAGTTGAATGATATTCCAACGCGAGATGAATTCACAACACTGGCCAACACACAAAATCTGCTTGAAATACAGCTGGAAACTGCTGGAATTTTGGATGTCGTTAGATCATATTTATTTTGTATTCGCCTGGAAAGGGCATTTTAATTTCACCACAAATTGTGTGACACATTAATGAGAAATAAATAAGATAGTGTATTTATTCTGATACAATTTTAAGCTCAAGACCAGTCTGTCCGTCTATCTGCAATGCTCATCTGCCTGTATATGCACATTACATATAAATTCTAGGTATATGTATTTATTTAGAAATACATTTCCTACAATAAAGCTAGCTTCTGTACAATCATAGAATTTGCAGCTGCTCGTTAAATTCAACAAGCAAGTGACAAGCGCAACAACTACCATGTTGGCCAGTGAAGTTGGTGTAGTTTATGCCAAACAAAGGCAGCGAGAAAAAAACACCTTGCACCAGTTGCTAACATTAGCGCTTGTATTTATTTTATTGTGCACACAGACATACACAAATGAACGTTATAGCATAGGTTGTTGTAGTTGTATTGGTTATGTTTTCATTTCTATGACATTAGCTGCTCTGCCTGCTGCTGCTGCTGCTGCGCCTGCGCACGCTCATTATTCAAGCCGCATTCAACACGCGCTCGCTGTCTCCCTTCCTCTCTTGCTCTCTCTTTCTTTCGCAGGCCTAATTGGTGGGCGCAGCGTCGCTTGTTGTTGCTTGTACACTGACATTTAAAGTGGGGTGAACGATATTAGCGCAAATAAGTGGCCCCCACATCAAATGCAGCTGTGTGTGTGTGTGTGCGTGTCTGTGTGTGCTTACTGTGTAGATTTAATAAAATTTTGCTATTGTTGCAGCGTCTGTCTGACCATTGCACCCTTCTCTGTGAGCCTCTTCAGTTAAATTACCGCACTTAATTTAACGGCGGTTTCACTCTCGCTCTCACTCTCCCTCTCGTGCCAGGCTGCCTCCCACCCTTTGACACGCCATTCAATTGAAAGTGCAATTTACATTTATAGCGCAGTTTCTTTTTTTTTTCGGCTTTCTTTAGTGTTCACAATTTCAAATATTTAATGACAAACGAATGTCACTTTTTTTTATAGTATTTGCATGTGATTGTGCTTGTGTCTCAAATAAGCAAAATATGCAGACATATAAGTAAAAATATTAATAAAAATAAACCATTTCGACAGACATACTGAATATCAATATGCGACAGTGACAGCAAGAAAAGCCTGTGAAACCCAACACGAACTGTCAACACAAACAACTTAATCAACAATTTTTAAGAATTTTATAAACACACTTGTACACACACATACACATATTTATGTACATATAATATATATATAATGTACTTAATGTGCTGTTCTTGTCGTTTGTCGCCATAATTCATACGTCGCCTTATCAACATTATCAATAAATGACCTTTGCGTCAGTTTTTTTTTTTTTTTTTTTTTTTTTGAGAGGCTATTTTCAACAAAAGTAATGAACAAGCGCTGATTTCTTCCAATTCAGTAGCTGCGACCACGATAAAATTCCCTTAAAACAAAGTGTGGTGTGTTGCATTTTGCTGTGGGCAATTAAGCTTCGATTAAGTGTCGACTTCCAATTGTTTACTCTGCAGCTATGCTCGCACGTCTGATTAACACATTTTCTTTTCTCACTTAACTTATCTGAAAGTTCAGTCGCCAGTCGCTTGGCGGCGCCAATAAAGCTCGATAACGATTAGTCATGCAGTCAACAACTGAACGAAATGCTATGCGAATGATTGTTGTGGACGTTTTCCTGTCCAAATCTGTGTTTGCCTTTAGTCACCGTCGACGTATATCTACGTATGTATGTGCATTTATATATATTTATCTAATTACCCAGGAACTGCAATCATAGAAATAGCGTTGAGTTGTATGACACGCCCAAAAACTGACGGAGGCTGTATGTTTGTGAATGTGTGTGTGTGTGTGTGTGTGTGTGTGCGTCTGCGTGCTAATGAAGTAAATTTTAATACCGCTGATTATTATGATGAGCGGAGCTGATGATGATCAACAGATTGTTGTTGTTATCGAGCTCTCGTGAATGCTTTGTACTCACCGCCTTACAAAAGTTCTGCGCTCTCTTTGGCGCTGTCTTCCTCATCTCGGTGGCTGCTTATTATGGCACAGCTAACGGTGCATTGATAAATGAATACACACAATGTATGTATATATATGTGTGTGTGTATTTGTGTTTGTGTGCGTGCGTGCATATCTTTTTGTTATTGTTGTTGTTATATTATTAAATTGACCTTTTTTCGCCATTGTTGCGAACTGCCTTTTTGTGCTGTCCGTTTTATTATTCGGTGGCAAGCTTCGATCTTCGAATATTTCCCAATTGATACTCAGCTTAACAAGGGCCGCCCCTCCTATTATAGCCCGACTGACCGTTTTTTAAGCCATTACTTTACTATGACGACATAATTTTTATTGCTAAATTAATAAGCATTGTTAGGCTTAACTCGAGCTAAAAAATAGATAAATATGTGTATACACAAGCAGTGGTGGGCCGTAAATCGAAATGGGCTAGTACTCTAAAGCACTGCTGTAAAAGTGAAAGTACCGCAATTACCTAATCAACAGTCTACTCTCCTCTCCGCCGCGCTGTTTTTCTGTCTGGGAATGGACCCAACCACACAAAAACCTATGCAACACAACAGCAACGACAAAAGCATCGAATGTTGCAAAAAATACAATACCAAACAAAAATAAAAATAAAGTTGGCTTAATGCGCTATTGTTGCAATCGTGGACATCGTATATCGCCTTATTGCTTAAAACCTAGACCGGTAGCTAACAACAATAAATACCATATGATATTTGTTCATTTTTGTCGTAGTTGGGGGAAACTAAAAAGCACGTAACATCAGTTTTTATCTATTGAATATAGTATAACAATTATAACAATTACTTTATGTGCGGTCAGCATATATTCTTTTTGTTTACTTTTCGCATTTTTATGTTTTACAGCACGCATGTGTATTTATTATTTATGTATATGTACTTTAACAAAAAGCTCGGCATTTTTATTTACTTGCAAGTTATATTTAAAGTTCGTATGACTTTAGATATCTTGAGTGTGTCGCGAGAGTTCAATGAACTGCAGCGAATTTGTATGAGGACAATAAAAAGTACAGCTGGAAATTCAAAGTGGCAAAAACAAATACAAAGTCAATAGCACCTTTATATTACGGATAAACCTACTTAATACATTTAAAGGGTTTACTTAGACATCAAATATTCGCATATCTATGAATACATATATGTATTCATTAAGCCATCTGGCAGTAGCTCAATTACTTACGACATTACATGACCAACATGACCAACGCAATTGGGCACGTACAGCGGCAGCGAGCTTTCTGGCCTCTTGAACCCAAAGACAATTGAACAATTGGTGGCATCCATTCATTCGTTCATTCATGAAAAAATAGCAATGGCAACGAGCTGGCAGCCCCCTTCCCTACCCCTTTAGCTCACACAAACACACACACACAACCACAGGCATACAGTTTCATTGATTCATTCATTGGCGCTTTTTACGCATCACACAAAACAAGGGGACTGGCAAAAATATCATATATACCATTCCCGTTTACAAATTCAATTGTTTGCGAATTGCATTAGCTCACATCCGTCCAATATTTGCAAATTTGTAATGTTTGTTGTTTCGCTTTGGGTAAATTTCAGGCGCCGGCGAATCTGGAAAATCGACGATAGTTAAACAGATGAAGATCATCCACGAGACGGGCTACTCGCAGGAGGAGTGTGAGGAGTATCGACGCGTCGTTTACAGCAACACCGTACAGAGCCTGATGGTCATCATACGCGCCATGGGCCGTCTAAAGATTGAGTTTGCGGATCCCGGTAAAACAGATATTGCACGCCAATTCTTTACACACGCCTCGGCAGCTGATGAGGGCATTCTGCTGCCAGAAATTGTGCTGCTTATGAAAAAGCTCTGGTCGGACGCTGGTGTGCAGCAATCCTTCTCACGTTCACGCGAATATCAGCTAAACGACTCGGCCGGTTACTATCTGAACTCGCTGGACCGCATTGCGCAACCCAACTACATTCCCACACAGCAGGATGTGCTGCGCACTCGCGTCAAGACCACCGGCATCATTGAGACACACTTCAGCTGCAAACAGTTGCATTTCAAGTAAGCGTCTTTTTCATTGCTAATTTGGTTACATTCCTAATCAAATTTCCTTTCACCAGACTTTTCGATGTGGGCGGCCAGCGTTCGGAACGCAAGAAGTGGATTCACTGCTTTGAGGGCGTTACAGCCATCATCTTCTGTGTGGCACTCTCAGGTGAGACTAACTTTTACCCATATTTCCTCAGAGCAGTATTAATCCGTATCATATTATTGCAGGCTATGACTTGGTTTTGGCGGAGGACGAAGAAATGAATCGTATGATTGAATCACTTAAGCTGTTCGATTCCATTTGTAATTCGAAATGGTTTGTGGAAACGTCCATAATACTATTCTTGAACAAGAAGGATTTGTTCGAGGAGAAAATAAAGCGATCTCCCCTCACGATATGCTTTCCGGAATACACTGGTAAGTCAAAGGAGGCCGCAATGCAATTGAATTTCGTAATTAACTTAATATATTTTCTAGGCTCCAACACTTTCGAGGAGGCCGCCAACTACATTCGCATGAAATTCGAAAATCTCAACAAACGAAAAGAGCAAAAAGAAATTTACACGCATTTAACCTGCGCTACAGATACAAATAATGTAAAATTCGTATTTGACGCGGTTACCGATGTCATTATCAAGAACAATCTGAAACAAATCGGTCTGTTCTAAGAAGAAAGAGAAGTTTTTACAATAAGTGTGCGTCTTAGTATTAAAGAAAAACGCGCAAAACATTTCCATTACATTATATTTAATTAACTTTAAAGACATTTATATACGTACATATGTATATGTAATCCGCAATTTTATGTATATACTCATGTATATGCTATAAAATGTAAAACGCTTTACAAGCTCTTGAGATAAACTTACATATAAACCGATTTTGTTGCCAGTAGTCGAGGAACAAATAACCAACTGCAATTAATTAAGTTAACAATTTAAATGCTATAAGTGAACTAATTCAAATACGTATGAATGCACCGTATGTAATTTAACAAGTGTAAAGTAGACGCCAGGAGCTTGGTAAAGATAGCTGTCCACATTCGTTATGGCCACTGCCACTGCACGCTAATGTGGCCAGCTAGCTTTGCGTTTAGTTAAGATACAATTATTTAATGTGACTAAATTGCATAGCGCAAAACTTGTGGATATTTGAACACGTTTCGGTTTTACGGGTTTGCCGTCTTGATTTTTACGCAATGCATTTTGGCCACGTTTTGTAACGTTTTTTGTCGACGCCGCCGCGTAGAATTTGCCAAGAGCTTAGCGCACTTTTAAGAGTGAGCGTGGGCCTCATTTTTGTATGCCCTCTACATTTAACTAGAAATTTTACTAATTTTTTTTTTAGTAATAGCCTAAATAAAGACAAAATACATAAAAACAATCGATCACATGAGTCTACCAATATCAATGACAATCAGTACGTGTAGCAGGGTCCTTTTAAGGTTTTCTACACTTATGCTTCACTTTACAACACTGATCCATACACATGAGGTGAATTTGTGCCTGGTCAGGAGTGCTTTCTTTTGCTGTCAGCTTTTGAGCAAGTAGGTTGGCTTTAATTGTTGTTTGATTTACAAGTAACATTTGTGTTAAATATTCAGGTATTTCAAGTAGCTCTGTTTAATATTGTGTAGGTCGCTTTAAAACACATCAAAGTCGAGGTTAAGCCAAACAATATGCTGCGGGCAGTGATTTCAATTAGCCAGCGTGGAAAGCTTCCACTTACCCTAATGTCGACCAGGAGCATTGGTAAGATTTTTCGCTGATGTTGATTTAACCTAACTTTTTAAGCTAACACTTGCCAAGATGAATCAATTTTAGTGCAGAACAAATTGCTCTACACCTATCCGTTTATCCGGCCCCATGTGCGCTGTGCCAGCAACGATAACAAGATCAAGGGATCCATTAATGGCACACCGTCTGGCATTATTGGAAACGTGGGCCAATCGACAAATATGGGCAGTGTTAGTAGCAGCGAAGCAGCGTTTGCGCAGCCTGCAGCTTTGGGTACTGATCCGACCCGCGACGACAGCTTTTGCAAGCAGACCGATAAGAAAACGGGGGACATTACTTCCCAGATGCATGCCACGCCTTCGGTGACAGAACATGGTAAGATTCGACCCGACGATTTGGCTGTTGGTTCAAAGGATTCGTCAAAGACTGGACACCCGTCTAAAGAAGTTAGCAATTCTGGCTCTAACAATAACTTAAGCGATGACGTTATTAAGCAGTTGCAGGTTATGGCTGCTAACCTGCCCAGCAAAGAGCAGGTTGAAAAGGTTTTTTTTCGGGTGGTGGCCTTTATATACGATATCGTTTTACTGACTGCCAATTGGACCATACGTTTTGTCGATCAAAAGATATTGCAAAACAACACCGTCAAGCTCTATTGGAAGCGCTTCCATGAGAAAATGGAGCAGGCAAAGAAGGATTAAATACAAACGTTTCAAATCAACAAAGCACAAATGCATATCGAGTGTACTCGACAAATTAAACAAAGCTAATAAATCTTAAATTTCATGATATATAATATACATATAGATATGCGTATATTTAATTATAGCTTAGTTTGCACATTGGATTTTGGTTGCTTCGAATTCAGGTGAAGCTTGCAAAGCTGGCATAGCCGTCTAGTAATTTGGCCAAATATTTGAGTATCTTATTGCGCGCCGCCTTCAGCTGTGGAGGATCGGTGTTCGCCGGCTCGTACATGTTGGCGCAATGCGCAGTGCCTGCAAAAATGTTCAAATGGGCATTAAGTTTCATAAACAATGACCTTTGATCGTATCGACTTTACCTTCAATGTAAATGGTGGGCGTGCTTGCATTTGACGATACGTACAACCCCAACGCATGCCACGGATCAACGGAGCCGTGCACGTAAAGCACCTGAGTCGTCTCCGGTTTGAGTGCGCCGTAGAACTTGTTCGTCTGCAAAACAGCCTGCTCAATGAACTTGCCATCCATGCGGTCTGAGAAAATGTCGACGCACTGACGTATGAAAAAGTCGACTCCGAAACGATCGCCGAATGTGTCCGTTTTGTTTTCAGACGTCTGATAGAAGCCAAACTCCGTGCATGTCTGGTAGACCCACTGACGCATGCCCTTGGCTGCCTCCGAGTTCCACGAAACGTTCTTCATGTCGGCTATCATTTTGTCATACTTGTAGTCCAGGCACTTGGAACCGGACTGCCGCAGCAGCATATCATTAACCGCTCCCAAACGGGTCACAGGCGGTCCCATCGTTGTATTCAGCATGACATCGCAGATCTATAAGCAGTCAACATAGAGAATATTATTTAATTTAATATTATAGTCAGCTTTATTGAGTATAGTACGATACCTCATCGATGGTTATGTTGGCATGTGGACTATTGTCCTTGTTGTACTGCACCACGCCCGCAAAGTTGCCAGCCAGATTTTCAAACAGATTCGCAATGTCCAATTGATTCTCAATCGAGTCTTTTAGGGGCGTGCACGTTCTAAGCGGAAAATAGGCTTTTATTAGACTACACTCGATATTTTACACAATGTTACTTACTTGAATTTCTCGTCGAGATTGCGTTGGCCAATCATGTGCTTCAAGAGAATCTCCACCTGTGCAAAGCCGCGTGTTACAGCCTCGACGCAATCCGGCTTGTAGCTGGCAAGCGACGCCTTGACCACCTCAAAGTACTCCCTGAAATCCACCTCCGCCAGCAGCGGCCCACTTGAGCTGATAGAGCCACTTATCAACTCTGGATACTTCTCGCGAGCCCAGGCAGCCAATGAGCCTGGATAGGAGCCGCCGAATGCAATCCATTTCTGGGATTCGTTCATATTGTATTTAATCTTCATGGCCTTTACAAAGTTAGCCAAGTCGGCCAATGCTTGCCTTGAGCTGAGATAGGCCAAGTTGCTAGTGGACAAATCGCTGGTCGGGTGACTCTTGCCGTAAAAACGATGCTCCAGTTGGATGCACAGCGCCCCAAAATGCTCGGCATAGTGTACCCAGGCGCCTTCGTGCATCCACTTGCTGGTGGCCTCGCCCTCGCCGCCAATCATTAGGAATACCGGAGCATGACTGTCATTTCTGTAAAAGGCATCGTTCACGTAATAGCGCTGTTGCCAAGTGCGCGTGTCGTCTTCCTGAAAGTGATCTAGACGCTGCTCGAACCACAAATCCTCCACAGTCATTAAACGCTGCAGGCCAGCAAATTTACTGGGATCGCCCAAAAATCCGTTTACATGGCGGCCGCGACGGAAGCCTAGGCTGTTGCACTGCGCAATTAGGCAGACCAATCCAAACAATAGCACTCCAAGTTGCTTGGAGTTCAACATTTTGCAGCTTTATCACAATTGCGCTGCCTGTAACTTTTGTTTGTTGTTGTTGCTTGTTTTGCTGTGCGGCACGGGTCAAGTGAGTTATTTGATTAGCACAAGAGTCGTTTGTCCGACTAACTGTAAAAATGGCACAAGAGTGCAACTTATATAGTTCTATTTATGTTCGTATGTATGTGTGCGTGTATATACACACATTTCTTTATGATTTTGCTATTTTGTTTTTGTTTTTGCACTTGCCGGCTGCGCTGTTGCCACCTAGTTTCAATTACGTTATGGCAGTGCCTTTTACTGATTTCGCGCGCTGATTAAGTGTAGGAGAGCGTTGCTAGCTTTCTGAAAAATGTCAAAGTGAGTAAAGCAGCGCTGCCAACTCGTTGCGAAGTGGCTTCCAGGCAACGGTTGCTTAATTTTCAAACAAATAAATAAGCAGTCCCTGTTTGCATTGTCAGTGGCCAGTGTAGCGTTATAAATAACATAAATCGTGTAAAAGCTAAATTATTTCATATATATAAACATATATTTTATATGACAATGGCGAACCCTGTTAAGGAGTGCATTAAACTGAATCCGCGCGCGATATTCGGCATCAATGGCAAAGTGGAGAACGGTGTACGCCAGCATCCCATTACCGAGGCGGCCATATTTCCACTGGGCAACAAGATTGCCATTGCCGATTTTAAAAAGAACACACAGGAATTCGTAGCTGGGCACACAAACAGCATTTCCTGCTTAGATGTCAGCAAGAGCGGCAAGTACATCGCCTCCGGCCAGGTCAACCATATGGGCTTTCGCGGCTACGTCATTGTGTGGGACTACGAGTCCCGGAAGGAGATCGGCCGCCATGATCTGCACAAAGTAAAAGTGCAGGCTATTTGCTTCACGGCCGAGGAGCGCTTTGTTATCTCCATTGGCGGAAAAGACGATGGCTCCGTCATCGTATTCGATATGCAGACATTGTAAATGCGCCCAGTTGTTATCAGCTCATTTTCTGCCTATTTAAATCCACTTTCCCACCTACAGCTCGCCCATTTGCCGTCAGCCTGCCTCGCGTGCCATCTCAGGCAATGCTCTTACTGTGCGCCCACTGCACAACAATCCGTTCTTCTTCCTCACCGCCGGAGATCGGCATCTGCGCCTGTGGAGCATTCTGCGTGAGCAGAAGAAACTCTACGTGCAGGACGTGCAGCTGGCCAGCAAGTCACGCCAATTCTACTGTGCCCGCATCGACAAAAAGGACGAGTTTGCCTACCTTGGCACCGGCACTGGCGATATTATCAAGATCGTACTTAACTGCTGCGACAGGGACAATGTCACTCGCCCCGGCTCATCGAGTGGCATTTTGGGCGCCTTTGGCACACATAATCCTCGCAAGCCCACGGGACGAGATTGCAATCGCTATGTGAACGGTGTGCGGGCACTCTATGTATTAGAGGAAGGGCGTCTGCTGATTGGCGCCGGCGATGGTGAGGTGGAGCTGGTCGAGGAGCGCTCCGAATTGCCTTTGATCAATTTTCGTGATTACCCCGGACCCACCTGGCCCTACTTGCGCACGGTGAGCCCTAACGCTTGAGTGTGAACGTATTTTTTTTAACCATTCCACTCCTGCAGGTCAAGAGAACACGCGTTTCCGGTCGCATCTCGTCGTTCGTGCGCTCGACACCAGAGAAGTTCTATATATGCACGGACACCAATGAGATTTATATGCTTAATATACAGAGCTGGGTTCTGAAGCTGCTGCGCACATGCCACGCGAAAGCAGTCTACTTTATTACTTTCCCCAAGTAGGTCAACCTTAACTGTTACTCTCCTGCATCCTCACCCAGCAATGTCCCTCTTTTAGAAACTACGCTGCTGTGTTTGCCACTGCAGGCCACGAAAGCATACGCATCTGGTCCTCCAATCGCAAGCAGGAGCTGCTCCGCATTATGGTGTACAACTTTAACTGCGCCTCGGTGCGTTTCTCCCAGGACGGCACCAGCATTGTATCGGTGTGGAACGATGGCATTATTCGCGCCTTTACGCCCATCACTGGACGACTCATCTATGCCATACCCAACGCACATAATAAGGGTAAAACCAGATTTGTTGCCGAGAATCTTTTACCCAAATCCAACTCTTTCTAGGCTGCAGTGCTTTGGCCGTGGCATCCACTGGTCGTTTCATTGTTACTGGCGGCATTGAGGGTCAAGTGCGTGTGTGGAAGATAGAGCCATACCGGCAGAATCTAGTGGGCGTGCTTAAGGATCACTCGGGTCCCATTACCTCGCTGGACATTAATTATCTAGACACCGAGGTGATTTCCGCTTGCACAGATGGCTCCTGCGTCATTTGGGACATCGCTCGCATGACGCGCAAACAGGTGGTGACCGCCAATACGCAGTTCATGTCTGTCCAATACTTCCCGACCGGTGTGCAGATACTCACCTGCGGCTCAGACGGCAGAATCATCTACTGGATGGTGTACAATGGCGCGCTGATACGCGAGCTGACCGCCTCCAAGAAGTCCTCGGTGAACTGTCTGTCCATGAATGCCACCGGCGACTATTTCGTTACCGTTGGCAGCGATCTGCAGGTGAAGCTGTGGGACTACAACAGCGGCGATATGGTGGCTGTCGGATCGGAGCATGCTTCCTCCGTAATTAGTGCTGCGTACAGTCCCTGCGGCAAGAACTTTGTCACAGGCAGCACGGACGGCTCGCTTATTATATGGGATGTTCCCGAGGAGTATTGGGGCTCCACCAATCCGCCAGACGGACCCTCCTACGAGCTGCCCAAGGCACAGCCGAAAGTCAAGGCAGTCCAGTCGCGTGTCGACTCTGGCACACGTTCGAAGCCAATACCCGGTGAAAACATTAATGGGCTACTTAAAGCCACGCCGAAGGATGACATCTGTTGTGTCGAGTGTCCACCTTGCGCCAAGAAGGAGGGAAAGGCCGCGGATGCTCTCGCAGAGTGCAAGATTGTCCCGGACGTTAGGAAGTGTTAGAATTAAATGTAACTTAAGTTTTTTTTGACATGTTTCAAAGCAAATAAAATGGAGATCTCTCTAAAAAAAAATTGTATTCACTTGAAAATTAATTAATCTTCACTGGCGAAAGAGTGGATGTTAGGAAGTATTCGAGTTGAAGTTTCCTTGACAAAAATAAAATAAAATGGAGATTTCTCAATTAGGAAGTATTAGAATTAAATTTTCCTTGACATATTTTAAAGGAAATGAATTGGAAATTTCTGTAAAAAAAATTTATTTGCTTAAATTTAGAATTAAGAATAATTATTCCTCACTGGCGAAGGAGTGAAGGACTTTCTTGGCCTCCTTTGCTAGCTTTTTCTCTTCGGCCTCCTGACGCTTTCGCTCCTTTTCTGCCTCCGCCTTTTGCCTTTTCTCCTCTTTGTCGGCCTCGGCCTTCTGCCTCTTAGCCTCTTTGTCGGCCTCTGCCTGCTGCTTCTTAGCCTCTTTGTCGGCCTCTGCCTGCTGCTTCTTAGCCTCTTTGTCAGCGGCAGCCTGCTGCTTCTTAGCCTCTTTTTCAGCGGCAGCCTGCGCCTTTTTGGCATCAGCCTCACGCTGGGTAATAACCTTTTTCCACTCCTTCTGCTTTTCAGCAAACTCTTTCAAGCGATCCTCCCGCTCCTTGTCCGACTCAACAGTCTTTCCGACGGCTTCCACGTCGATTTCATCCTCATAACCATCTGGAGGCAGGGCATTCCAGTAACTGTTGTGGAATCGACTATGATTTCCATCACCCCAGAAGTAGGGTTTTGTGCGCTGGTACATAAACGGATAGTACTTGTACTCGGGCCGTTCCGCCTCGTGGTGCGAGGTAAACACAAGGATCGTCAGAATGGCAACCAGCGGCAAAAAGCCCATTAGCGTGATCTTCTTCCACTTGTTTGCATTCTTGTACGAAGGTGCTGTGTAATAAAAGTTAACTTAAATTAACTACAAATGTTACTTTTTCTATCAGTTGAATTACGTGGCGTTGGGCATGGTGTGCAGGGACACTTGGGGCCGCCACCGGAAACTGTTGTGGGGCTAGTGTTTTCTGATTTATTCATTCCCTCTCGTTTAAGGATCAACTCCTCGCAGGTTGGCTGCTTGGGTTTCTTCTTCGGCTCAGGCGGACAAGGCGGCTTTTTTTTTTTAGCAGCGCAGTTGGCGCCGCCACTGATCACAGTTTCTTCCTTCTTAGGTGTTTCTTCCAGTTTAGGTTTTGTTTCTTCCTTTTTGGGTTTTGTTTCTTCCTTTTTGGGTTTTGTTTCCTCATTTTTGCATTCAGTTTTTTCCTTTGGTTTGCTTTCGCATTCAGGTTTTTTCTCTTCTTCTAAATTCATAAATTACCATTGAATTTTCTCTTTTAGCAATTTCAAAGACCTTTTACCTTTCTTTTTGCATTTTTCGTCACTGGGCGGCTTGTCTTCGGAACTTGGCTTTTTTGCTTCCTCTAAATTTGTAAATTATCATTGAGTTTAATTTTCTGTAATTTTTAGAAACTTTTACCTTTCTTGCATCCGTCACCCGGTGGCTTTGTGCTTTGATCAGACATAAAACGATAATGCGCATTTGTAAACGAATTTGGACACATTTGATACGACAAACGCGTATGTTTTATAAGGTGTAATAACTGCAGCATAATTTTTTTTTGAACCCCAAAATCTGAAGACTTAAAACTTTGAAAGACTAAAATTTTTATATGACATCCAAAGCCGTTAAAATAATACTGATACTAATAATGGGGATGTTGTATAGTCCTTTTGAAAGGTAGATTCAAAGCCACCCCGGATATATACTAAATACCGATGATAGTAATACTCGGCTTGCTGTATGATCCTTTTGAAAGTTACACTCAAAGCCAAATCGAATAAATTTAAATAACTGCTTTACATTTTATTAGTGCGCCAATAATCGATAACGGCTGTTGGTTAACAGACTTTGCTTTTAGCTCAAGAATGCTTACATGTTTATGTTATGTGTTGTTAACATAAGCGAATAGCTGGTTTTAGCAGAAAGTGTTATCTTATACGATTAAGACTAATGTTATACTAATGTTTTTTTTTTTTAGGAATCGGGTATACCAAATTATGTAGAAGAAGTTAAGAACAAATTTTATCAGAATTTATTTAAAAGAAAATTTACAATAAGCGAAACTATGTATACAAAACATAAGTCTTAGCTAGATCTTTAAAAATGCATCTATTATTGTATGTGCATGTGCATGTGCAATAAATAAATGGGATACCAGCCAACTCATGTCTTAAAAATGCAATTGACTAAAGGGTGTCAAGCAACTCGGCAACAACAGAGCAAATTATTGCTTTTAACAGTCTGATTGGTCGTTTTGCTAACAGATGTTATTCGGACGCCGTGGAGGAAGCATTAAACATTTATGTGCATATGTATTGTTGTTTAAACAAGTTGCTAAGCGTAATTTGACGGTAGTTTTGCACATTCGGGCGTTATTTTGAATTAAATTGTGTGTTAAAAATCGATTTGGAGCAACAATGAAGGTCTGCTGTATCGGCGCTGGCTATGTTGGCGGCCCAACGTGTGCGGTAATGGCGCTTAAGTGTCCAGATATTACCATAACGCTGGTCGATAAAAGTGCCGAAAGAATCGCACAGTGGAACTCGGAGAAATTGCCCATTTATGAGGTTAGTTAAGCCATTTCTCGGTATCCACAAAATGAGCGCGGCCGGATGATGATCATGTTTCCCAGTGTAAACGCCTCTACATTTGCGCATTTTTTTTATTTATGTGTTTGTGTGTATATATGCATTTAAATAATGCTCGTGCCTCTGTGCGAGTGTGTGCGTGCGTGTGTGTGTGTTGCGGGCCAGAGATCTATCACGTTTTGTGGTGTAAAAAAAAAACGAAAAATCCTAAACAAACAACAGACACATCAATCAGCAGAAGTACACAGCATACGAATGGCCAGACAATAGCTAAACGTCGATGAACTCCTCATGTGCCCATGTTTTCAAGTAGCCTAACACTAAATCTGAAACCAGTTTCCAGCCGGCTGACTGTTTGAAACTGATTTGTATACAAGACGCGCACCTTCTGCCCAGTTCCCTTCACCTAAAACACTTAACAATAAAAACTAAACACTCTTTGACAGCGACGGAGAGCACATGATCGGGCACTTCACAATCGCAAATCACAGGTGCTTGTCGTCGCAATTGGGCCCCAGCAAGGTCAATGGTCAGTCTCCTCTTGCGCGTACAGTAATGAGGTTCAATACTGACGCACATTCGTTAGTCATTCATAATGCACAAGCACACGCATACGCACATATACAATCTCACGTATGCGTTATCCACATGTTTATTGAGTGCCAAATGATTACACTAGCTAACAAGATTGCGTTTGCAATGGCGTAAAATCGATTTGACCTATTCCAATTCCGGACAAAGCCCCTTACTAAATAAGCTGCTAAAATTGCCACATTTTACTTGGTTCTCTATTTGCTGTCGCATTTCCGTCTTAATTCTGATATTCTCGACTCGTTTCCGCCCGCTGCCCATTTAACTGCCCAAATCTTTATCAGCCGCTGTGCCACATTATGTCTTGTGGAGCAGATAAGCGGCTATCGCTGCCAGCGCTGGATAATGTAAAAACCTATTGCGCGGGCTATTCCTATAAAGAGGAATTGTTCTCGCTTCAAGAACGGGCTGATTTCTTTCGCACATTATCGACTTGAGGCTAACATCACAGTTAATGAATAATAAATAGAAACGCTAAATTCTCGGAACTTTATCAGTCATTGGGCCAAGGCGCAAATTGAAGTCTCTTATTGATTTATGGCCGGGCTCTTCAGTCAGCTTGCATCATCATGTTGTGGCATTGCAATATTCATTTGTTAAAACTTCAAAACAGCAAATAGATAATGCTGACTCCGTCTTTGGTTGCCTTGCATATTTACTTGTATTTGTCCAGGTGCCAGTTGGCTGTTGGCTGTTGCAATTCTTCAAAAGTTGCCAATCCGCTAATTGCCTTTTGTGTTGTGCATCTTATCAGCGGAGCAAACGAGACAGGAGATCGTTTAAATAGAAAAAAGGCTGCCCCTTTTTGATTTGTTTACCAGTTGCATTTCTGCTGTTGCTTTATTAGAATTGATTTAACATTTACCCCTTGGTTAGCTCAGCACTTGTAAATTCATTATATTTTTAGCATCTTTCTGCTTCATCTTTTTTTAAATTATCACGTAACAAGGTTCAACGTACCCCGAATCAAAATCTTATTGAAATGCAAATATGCCTGGCGATTTTAAAAATAGCTTACTGAATATACATAATTCGAATTTTTTCCTACATTATGACTTGAAATTGTATTCTATTTTCGTTTTCATTTCCTACATATTAAAACCAATTGCTTGTTAGATAGGGTTTTCCACAAGCTACCTCAACGAAAAAACCCAAGTAATCTTATCTTTAAGCAACCGCAATCACGAGAAAAATTTGCAAAGCGTTTGGATATTAAGCATTACCTAAAACTGGGCCAAATAACAGTCTATTCAATGTTTATATATAATGTGAGCGAAACTTTAACTCAAGCACATTTCTTATGCTCCGCAGCCCGGTCTGGATGAGGTGGTCAAGAAATGTCGAAATGTAAACCTGTTTTTCTCCACGGACATTGCGACTGCTATCAAAGATGCTGACCTGATCTTCATATCGGTGAACACGCCCACGAAAACCTGCGGCAGCGGCAAGGGTGAGTCCACAAATAAGCCTAACAAATTGAACATAATAAATAATAAATGACTTGCATAACTTTCAGGTCGAGCGGCGGATCTGAAGTATGTGGAGAGTGCGGCTCGAATGATTGCCGAGATTGCGCAGTCCAATAAAATTGTTGTCGAGAAGAGCACGGTGCCCGTAAGGGCCGCCGAGAGCATTATGCATATATTGCGCGCCAATCAGAAGCCTGGCATACACTATGATATACTCTCCAATCCCGAGTTTCTGGCCGAGGGCACAGCCATCAACGATTTGCTGAATGCTGATCGCGTTTTGATCGGCGGCGAGGAAACGCCGGAAGGCCATGAGGCTGTGGAGAAGCTATCGTGGATCTACGAGCACTGGATACCCAAGAAGAACATACTCACCACCAATACGTGGAGCAGCGAGCTCTCCAAACTGGCGGCCAATGCATTTCTGGCGCAGCGGATCTCCAGCATCAACTCGTTGTCCGCAGTGTGCGAGGCAACCGGCGCCGATGTGTCGGAGGTGGCGCGCGCCGTCGGACTGGACTCGCGTATAGGCTCCAAGTTTCTACAAGCCTCGGTGGGCTTTGGAGGCAGCTGCTTCCAGAAGGACATACTCAATCTGATCTACATATGCGAGAACCTGAACCTGCCCGAGGTGGCCGCCTATTGGCAGCAGGTCATCGATATGAACGACTACCAGAAACGCCGCTTTTCCCAGAAGATCATCGAGAGCCTGTTCAATACAGTCTCGGACAAGCGCATTGCCATTCTGGGCTTTGCCTTCAAGAAGAACACGGGCGATACGCGCGAAACAGCGGCCATTACCGTTTGCCAGACGCTGCTGGAGGAGGGCGCTAAACTGGACATCTATGATCCTAAGGTGGAGCCGGAGCAGATTATTGATGATCTAACGCATCCCAGCGTGACGGAATCTCCCGAGAATGTCAAGAAGGCAGTCCAAATACACAGCGATCCTTACAGCGCTGTGCGTGCCACACACGCTCTGGTCCTGTGTACGGAATGGGACGAGTTCGTGGATCTGGACTATAAGCGCATATATCAGTCCATGATGAAGCCGGCCTACATATTTGATGGACGTAAAATTCTAGACCACGAGCGGCTGCAGCAGATCGGTTTCCACGTGCAGACCATTGGCAAGAAATATCAGCGCGCCGGACTGTTGCGCTCGTGGGGCATTGTGCCGCAGCTGTAGGCGTGCCAGGGCTCTGCATTAAGACTTAAAGCTGTCAACATTTTCCAGTATTTACGAGACTAACTGTAAATATGCGTTTGTGTGTTTTTTTTTTAATATAAATAGTTCAAGTATTTCGCTAGATACGCCTAAGTATTCCTATTTCTATTCCTACAACCAAATGTCGTTCCAGTTGCAATATAAATATTAACATTGCCGTTGCAAACGGACACCCAGTTAGTTCACTTTATACAGGATCTGCATTTCTGTACCATTTGATCATTAAACAAGCATTTACACGAAGAATGTAAATTTTATAAAATAAACAATTCATAAATGAAGTTCTTAGAACGGTATTCTTTTAACTATCTGGCGATACCAGAGAAACGAGGTTGCCGCCGACAAACTGAACCAGGTCACCAAATATGAGAGATGATCGTTGCGCAGGGTAACGCGCGTCTGGCCGCCGATGGGACTGTTGTGAGCGCCCTTTGCATCGTAGACGGCATCGAGAAAGACGTGCGCCGCTCCTGTACTTGCACACATCCTGGACAAATCACGATAGAGGTAGTACTTGCCATCTTTGTGATCGGGTGTGAACTGTGGACGGCTTTCGCCTCTGCGAACAACAGCCCTCAGCTCAACTTCATTTTGATACTGGCCCAAAGCGCGCGTCTCTTGCTCGACGTGCTTTCGCGAGATCCAGCCGCGATTTATGAGGATTATGTCACTGTTGGAAGGCGGATAAGAGTGAGTAATCGAATGAGAATCGGTATTTCTTCGACTTACTCTCTGTCAGCCAATTGGAAAGGGGTGACGACGAGGTACCCATTGCCAGAATCACGCTGGGAAAAGAGTCCACCTTGGGTTTCGCCACCATCTGGTCGGATGAGCGAACGTGGTCCCATCAACATTTCCTTGTCATGCAGGAAACGGCCACGCACATTGACCAGACGATATTCCATTTGATCTAATTGTCTTAAGCTAAAGTAGAGTATAACGTTTATAAATAGAACCGATATGTTGATTTGTCAACTACTGGGCATACTCATCGGGTAGATTCACGGGTGCCATTTGCAATTGCTCGTGCAGGTCCTTAATCAGCTGCTCCTTCCAGATTTTACGCTTCACCTGCCAAACGCCGAGGCCAAATGTGGTGGCGGGTATGAGCTAAAATAAGGAATATCAGTAAATGATTGCTTGTTGACGCATTGGTACTTACAAGTAGAAACCAGCCCAAGGCTGTAATCTTATCCTTGTCTTTATTGCCAACTGGAATACTCCCTGCGTACTCAAATTTTTGATGCTGTTGTGTCATATTTCTCGTAACTAGCTGCAGTCTTACGGTGGGTATTTTCTTTGAGGGCAGGCATTGCAGCACAAAGCTTTGCTTACATATTTGAGCACTTAAACGAAGCATAATTTATGTTATAATCGTTCTTTCTTAATTTCACGATTAGAGCAGCTATTCCGGTCATAAAATACAAACATACGAAAGTGTTAATTGTAAGTTGGTGTATACTGCTGTTAGATCAGATGTTTGCCGGCGGTGTTGAGTAACCCTGTTAAATCAGCTGTTTGCTCTGAAAGCCGGAATCACTTCTCGCTGAGTTGGCAGCACCGTTAGTCGTTGGAACATTGCGTTTTGTTTTTAATAATTTAAAACTGACTGAATTTAAGCATGTTGTGCACACGCGCAGCTGCGAACTTTGCAAGCAAATTCACAACAGGACTGGTATGTGAACACACGAGAGCGTAAAATAAAACATTTGATTAGCTGAGCGCGGTGCAAATGCAACTGCCCACTCTTATATAAACCACACTGACAGTTGTTTTCATCCCGCAGGTAGCTCAACAAACATACAAACAGCATGTGGCGGCGGTGGTGTCAGCTAGATTAACCGAGCAATGCAGACTCTGCTCCACCGGTGTTGTGGACAGTCCGGGCAAGGCAACAAAAGAAGCTGCTGAAAATGGCAGCATATTAAAACGTGTTCTGACCAAAGTGGGCTTTGCGCCCAACACAAAATCCGTGAGTTCTGCAAGCAATATAAAATCTATTGAACCGTTACAATAACTTGGAATCATTTTTGCAGCGCCTCAAGGTAACCAGTCATTTGCTGTACGAGAGTGTGGCGGACAAGATCAACTATGTTGTCTTCTTTCACGATTTTAATCTGCCCAACACCTTCAACTCCTGGTTCCTAGTCACTGAGCTGCATGTCTGGCTGCTGTTGGTGCGCTCCATGGCTGAAGGCTCGGAAACCGGTGAGGATGGCCGTTTTCTGCGCAACTGCATTGTGGAGGCCATGTGGGGAGATGTGAATACGCGCGCCAAAAAACTTGGAGTAAGTATTTAGCCTCAGCTCAGTGCGTAGCTTATCTTTTTATTATTTTCCAGGCCAACAATCCCTCACGTACGAGACAGCAGATTGAGACCCTCTCGGAACAGTTTCAAGCGGCACTCATTGCCTACGACGAGGGCATCATGTCCGATGATCGAGTGCTGGCCTGTGCACTGTGGCGTCGTTTCTTTGAAATGAATTGCGATGAGTACGCCCAGATTGAGCGACTGGTCAAGTATGTGCGCAAGCAGGCACTTATGTTGGATAGCTTAACACGCGAACAGTTCATAACGAAGCCAACTATAGCTTGGCATGATTTGGATAAGTGCAGAGTTAACGCATAGAAAATGTTCTTTTAGTTTGTTTATTAAAGTCTATATACAAGTCTATACTATCATTTAAATAACCAGATCGTCGATTGGCTCGTTTACCAGTGCTTTTAGCTGACACTTAAGCAGAAAAGCCATAATTCGACGCTCAGCTCGTAATCTTTGAGTACCCTTGAGTTGCTCAAGAATTTTATCCATCTTAAGATAATCGTTTCCCGGTGTTGCTAATTCTGTCGTTTGTGTGCCGACGTCCGAGGGCGTCCTTTCTTTTGATGTCGGTTCTGTGTTTGTTTGAAGATGTTCCTCCTCCTCTAAGTCATCTTCCTCGTAAATGATCTCTTCCTGTAGGGTTTGATCGGTTTGCTCGATGACTTCTTCAATTATGAATGTGCTGTCGGCTTGCTGTTCCAGTGCGGTGACGTGCATAACCACGCAATCATTATACGACTGCCATGTATCCTGGTCCATAAAAGATTCTTTTGGCATCCCTTCAGTCTGTGCTTGTTCTGTGCTTTGTGTCGCAGGCTTGGCTTTAGACCGTGATTGCATATCTGATAAGAACCGTAGGCGCTCAAAATATGGCCAGGTTGAACCACCAGTTCGACGAGATTCCTTTCTGTATTGGTAGTGTAGATTGTTCCAGCGCATTAAACAGAAATTCACTAAATAAAAAGGCATTGTTTAATGTAAGCTAGGGAGAGCGAACCAAACATTACCATCGCAATCCATTATCTCTGCAATTTTGGACCAGATCTCTGTTTTAACTTTCATAACATCATAATTTGAAAGTCCTGTCTGTCGCTTATACAACACGGTATTTGGTTCCACATGATCAATAAGCTTAAAATCAAACGGACGATTCTTTTTATAGCTGGTGCGCATATTTATTTCAATGTTTGCCAGGAATCACTTTTGCAATTATGCTAGAATGACACTGTCGCATTGTTTCTGTTAATAACACAACACATATATTATGTGAAAATAAATAATAAGAAAAAATAATATATAAGAGTACGCACATTTTTTCGCATATTTTTGTATTATTTGATATAGCCAATGTTTTTGATACATAAACACTTTGTAGGCACTTGGCTAAGTAATCTAGTAAACTGTCATTGGCAGTGTTGCCTTACTTATGAAAAACAGAGTTGCTTTGATTTACAAATATCGAAAATGTTCGATACGGAACAATGTTGCCGTTGAACAAACCTACAGTTTCTTTCATCTCTAATACTGACGTAGGTGCAAAACCTGGAAAATTCTAAGGTGAAGTGAAAATTGCAAAAAAAAAGTGAAAAACATATAATATTTGGCAAATAATTGTGCAACTCAAGTGCTTATAAAAATGAACATGTAAGTGGTAAATAATATGAAGGGGCGCATGTAGTGTTCATTGTACTTTTTACAAATTATCCGACATGTGGCGGAGAGTGTGGGGGGACAGATGGTCTAGAAAATTTTCTTAAACATTGGCTAAAAATCGATAATTCAAAATGGCAGAATAAGTAGCTAGTGAAAATAACATCGAGAAGTAGAAAATAACATTTGGAACTGCTTTTGATTATCAAAATTGAATTAAATGGCTTACAACGCTCGTTCCAGGTATAACGGACAGGTAAATGGTTACATGGGTGGAGCCCCAACCGCCGGCATGCCCAACAATCGCATGGGCACAGGCGGTGGCGCTGGCATGTTTCAACGCAATCGATCGGCTCCATACATTCGTGGAGGACCCGGCGCAGGTGGTACTGGCGGTTTCAATGGCGGTCGTATGAACGCTCCAGGAGCACGCAACGACCGTGACGGAGGCGGATTTGGTGGACAGAACAGTAATCGCACTTCAAACCATGGCGCTCATTTGCCGGCCATTGTTTGGTCCGAAGTGTCGCTCACACCGTTCCGAAAGAACTTCTACAAACCGTGCGACTCTGTATTGGCGCGTACCCAAGGCGAAACTGATACATTTTTGAGCAGCAACGAGATAACCATTAAGGGCAATGAAGTGCCCACTCCCAGCATTAAGTTCGAGGAGGGCGGCTTTCCTGACTATGTCATGAATGAGATTCGCAAACAGGGTTTCACCAAGCCCACAGCCATACAGGCTCAGGGTATGCCCATCGCGTTAAGCGGCCGTGATTTGGTTGCTGTTGCTCAGACCGGCTCGGGCAAGACACTTGCCTATGTGCTGCCCGCTGTCGTCCACATCAACAATCAGCCGCGCTTGGAACGCGGTGACGGACCCATTGCCCTAGTGCTGGCACCTACACGTGAACTGGCCCAGCAGATCCAGCAGGTGGCCAGCGAGTTTGGCTCCAATACACAGGTGCGCAATACGTGCATTTTTGGCGGCGCCCCAAAGGGTCAGCAGGCGCGTGATCTAGAACGAGGTGTGGAGATTGTGATAGCGACACCAGGACGTCTTATTGATTTTCTGGAGCGTGGCACTACCACGCTGAAGCGCTGCACTTATCTAGTGCTCGACGAGGCCGATCGCATGCTGGACATGGGCTTTGAGCCTCAAATCCGCAAAATAATGCAACAGATTCGCCCTGACCGCCAGGTCCTGATGTGGTCCGCCACCTGGCCAAAGGAGGTGCGCCAACTGGCTGAAGAGTTTCTCAACAATTATATTCAGGTCAACATTGGTTCTCTATCGCTGAGTGCCAATCACAATATACTCCAGATAGTTGATGTCTGCGATGAGTCGGAAAAGATTGTCAAGCTAATACAGCTGCTCACCCAGATCTCGGGCGAGAACGAGACCAAGACCATCATATTTGTGGAGACCAAGAAGCGTGTGGACGAGATAACACGCAATATATCGCGTCAGGGTTGGCGCGCATGCGCCATACACGGCGACAAGTCGCAGCAGGAGCGTGACTTTGTGCTGTCCAGTTTCCGCAACGGACGCCACTCGATACTGGTGGCCACCGATGTGGCCGCGCGCGGATTGGGTGAGTCTTTCGTAGCTTTTGCGCTTGCAGCCGGCTAACGCTGGTTGCGCTGTTGTCTTTTATTGATGCGCTCCATAACCAATAACCGAGCAAGAGTTGCTGTGGATCAACAACATGCCCAAAATGCCAAATGCCAAAATGCCAAATGCATAATGCTAATTGCATAATTGCACAAAAAAAAGAAAATGCCAAATGGTTTTGTTTCATTATTTGATTCGTCGTCGTCGTCGTCGTCTGGCAGCGACCGTCAGCGATGAATCGGCCAACACCGACCAGCCACTTACTCTTATATACGTTCCTTCGCTTTCACTTCTTACACACTCTATCTCTCTCTCTCTATTGCTCTCTCTTTCTCTCTCTCTCTCTGTCTATATCTCTGTCTGTCTTTCTCGCACTTTCTCTGTTTCTCTACGACTAAATCGCTTCTCTCTCACCGTTCGGGTGAGATAAGTTGAAGTTGACCGTTGTGCATTTACAGGTTAAGTTGTGCATTGCATGTCTAACTCTTCTCCCATCTCCTGCAGCTTCCGTCCGGGGAAGCATTGAACATTTTTGTTTGTTTTAAATCTTTATTTTTTTGTTGCTATTTTAAAAACCAACAAGAATATCTAAAAAAGAAAATGGTGTGGTCGAAATAATGAGGGGAATGTGTTCTCCATGCATTTTGCTGGTTATATGAAGTTGTAACATATACATATATTTATGTATTATTGTATTTTTAGTTCGTTGCCCTCCTTTCTAAAAAATAGTATTTAGTTGTGCTTCGTCAATTCACTTTTGAATAAACCTAAAGTAACCTAATGCAATTTGTTGTCAGTCAAGGAATAAATGGCCAAGCAAAATACGAGTTACTTTACCAAAAGTAAAAAAAAAAAACAAATAAAACTAATATTTAAAGATCGTTTAAAAGTTGTGTACAATACGCTCTTTACAAGGACGGCCAATTTGGTGGAGCTATCTGAAAAGGGTTGTTAACGGATTTTTTTATTGATTTTTTTTTTAAGTTAACAATTCGGAGTTGAAATATATTTAAATGAATTTTGCGGCCAAGAAATTAATTGACTGAAGCTTATTTACGTAGCTTATTTGTATTTACCATTAAAAAAAACTTTTTATGTATTATTGTATGTTACGTCGCTCCTATATGTATAAAACCTAAATTTGTGTGTGAACAAAAATATCATCAGCACTTTTTGAAATGGACTTCGATTTTTATATGGCAAAAGTAAAAAAAAAAAAATGAAAAACCAAACAAGAGAAAAAGTTAAATGTTAAAAAAGAAAATGTTGTATACACAAAAAAAAAGATAAAAAAGTTAAGCTTTATATACAAGTTGAGGGTTGAATTCTTAAGTTTTTAGCAACGCGGAACTCTCATCACTAAAGCTCCGCGCGCAGGCTACATCTCCAACAACAACAACAACAACCGAAACAACAGCTACAACAACAGAGCCGTAACAACATTTCTTTACGTAAGCCCTATCTAATATAATCATAGATCGTACACGGGGTAAGTACTAGGCTAATTATGAACCAACTCTCACTTACCAATCTTTCTTCTTAACAACCGTTTACCGTTAAACGTCGCACCCAACCTCAAAACCCCAACCAAACCCATCAGGTAATCCCTGCTTATCCCAATCGAAACTTACCATCCGTCCCAGCACCCTCTCATCACATTATTATTATATAACCTACATCTTAAGTTTAATCAAGCCGTCTCTTGTATGCATTAAGCTTAAAAAAAAGTATATATACATATATGTATAATAATGATTTGTGTATTTCAAAAAAGTATAAGAATGAGAACACAAAGGTCGAGGTCCACATTTCTGCAGTATAGAAAAAACATATATCTGTTTGCCAAAGATGTATAGTTGTTAATATACGCTAAATAGTATTGATGGCGAAATTTTTGTTCAAATCAAAGTAATAAAAAATAAAACCAAAAAAAATATATAAATATAATTACAAAGCAAGATAATTGTTCAAGTGCATATTTAAGTTTAGCTAAAATCAAAAAAGAAAAAAGATAAAGCAAAAAAACTCTACCAAAACACACACATAAGTTTCTGTTTTTGTTTATAGTTCTTGAGTATGTATTGCGAAAAACACAAAACGACCGTAAAATTATAAAATCTGTTTAACATGTTGGTAACTTCTTCAATTTTCAAATCAATTCGAAACGAAATCACGCAAAAACAGACGTTGACGATGTCAAGTTTGTGATCAATTATGATTATCCTTCGAACTCGGAGGATTATGTGCACCGAATCGGACGTACCGGACGCTCCAATAATACGGGCACAGCCTATACCTTGTTTACGCATTCGAATGCCAACAAGGCCAATGATTTGATCCAAGTGCTGCGCGAGGCTAATCAGGTAAGTACTGTAAAAAATCCCTTTTAGCTGACTTCTAACCTATTGCTTTCTCTTTCTAATTTGTGTAGACCATTAATCCCAAGCTGATGAGCATGGCCTCAAGCGGTGGCTATCAGAAACGCGGCGGCATGGGCTATCGCGGCAATGGCGGTGGCTACCAGGGTCGCAACCAGCAAATGGGCGGTGGCAACAACTATCGCAACAACCAGAACAGTGGCCCAATGAATAGGAATCTTAATGGTGGCTACAATCCAGGCGGGCCGCCACGTTACGATCAAAAGCTGTCGCGTACTTCGCCGCCGGCACCGGGCGCCGGTTATCGTCCACCAGGCGGCTATCAGCAGCAGGTGGCACAACAGCATCAGCAGGCGAATGGTGTGCAGTTCTCGCGCTTCAATCCTAATGCAGCCTGCTTTGAGCCGAAGACACAGGCATCGGTAGTGCAACAGCATCAGCCGCCACATCTGGCTGCGGCTCAGGCAGCCGCGGCCGCTGCCGCCGGCTATGGCTATGGTATCGAACAAAAACGCTCTCGCTTTGCCTTGAACTTCAATATGCCGCCGCCACCAATTCCACAGCAGCAACAGCAGCAACAACAACAACAGCAGCAGCAGCAGCAGCAGCAGCAATCGCCAGCACAGCAGGTGCCGACCGGAGGCGCAGCCGCCATGCCACCACAGGCATACGGGCAATATACAAGCATGTCCAGTAGCATGGCAACAGTGTCCCTAAATGGCGGAGCGCCCAGTATAGCCGCCAGCGCCTACCGACCTCCGTATGCAATGCCGTACGTGATGCCACCACCACCATTACCCGTACAAAACTAAATACTAACGCCAAATTGTACGAGCTTAAGTAACTAGACTTTAATATTAGTTGGTCTATGTTATTTTTGGCTCTAATGTAATTTCCTTTCCAACTCACAAACACCAACACGCCACACAAGACACGAGACACACACGCACATGCATACACTCACCAACTCACACAAACATACACACACATAGAACACAAACTCACTAAAATCAGCGTAAGAAACTTGAGTATATAAACAACTTAGAGATACTCTAAGATATCATACTTGTGTAGATCTCCTCCGCCCACACATATTACCAATATAATATGGTTTAAACTGGAATCAAATACGCTTGCAATTTGATAAATTCTTCTTTCGTTAATACATATACAACATAATCAAATCCTACACGTAGTTATTAGGCATTCATTTAGTCAAACATTTGGGCATTCACAATTGCTGCAAACATAATTTGGCATTTATATATTTATGGCCCCAGCGTATTTGATTTCTGTACCTGTAACTATTCTCGAATCCATCTCTATTCAAACTTTAAATGCAAAATTTTGTAATTTGCAATGCTCCAAGCGACACTTAACACAGAGACGAACAAATTAAGTCAATTTCTTAGAATCAAATGCGTATTATATCACCTTAAACCATATTATGTGATTAGACTAATTGCTTAGCTGAAACTGAACACAACAATTTCCACAACAACAATTAAAAAAATAATGATAAAAAATTATAATATAAATGTATAATTCCATATATTGTAAACATATGAATTGATTTACATCTAATGAATAAAGGAGTTAAATAAACATCAACTATTCAATTGTTTTAATAATATAAAAATCAAATGAAATTAATATATAAGCCTAATAGTGTTAGATCTACAACATACTACATATGTATATATATATATATATATATATAGTAGCTTCAGTTTTGATCTGGAGTCTTTAGTTGTAATACTTACCTTATCATTATTGGTTCATTGGTTTTCTAAACTTAATTGATTTGCTTTTATTTTCATTTTTAAATATATATATATATTTTATATAAGAAAAAAACTATTGTACATCCAAAATTATCATAATAATAAATAGAACTAAAGTATACAAATATTACTAGACAGCATCTGCATCATTCATTTGAACGATCAATCAATCAATCAGTGGCTATCATTCATCCATGGATACGTAGATTTTTATAGCTTCAACGTTACTCGAACTACTTTCATCTTATTTTTGTTTTGTTTTGTTTTGTTTTTGTTCAAAATTTGTTTAGCTCACACATTTTACAGAATTTATTTTAAAAATTACACGATGAATATGATTATGACTAACAAAATTGTGAGAATGTAGAAGTCATTTTTGTTTATTTTTTGTTTAGTGTTTTTGTTGCTTTTGTAACTTTGCTAACTTTGTTTTGTTGTTGCATTCATTTGTTTTTGTTAATGTTTTGTTTTTGTTTTTGTTTTGCATATACATACATACATAGCATAATGTGTTATACTCGATCCTTAAACTATTTGTCTGGCGTGTACTAAACTTTCAATCTTTCGCTCTTTGGCTGCCTGTTGATTACATAGGTTTTTCTTTGTTTTTTTTTTTTAGTATAATGTTTAGTTATAATGCAATTGATTTCCTGATCCGCATCGCTTTCAGTTGTAGTAGTAGTTGTTGTTGTTGCTTTTCTAAGTTGTCGTTAGTGGGATTTTTTAACTACCCGGGGGAGTACTGAAACATTGAGTGCAGTTTTACAATTTTTTATCAATTTTTTTTCGTTTTTTTTTTTAGTTTTTTATGCATTTTTTTTTATTTATATAATTTAGTGTTTTTTGTTTTGTTTGTTTAATTTGCTTCATTTTTCTCCATTCTTTGGCGCAGTTGACTAATTCTGTGTGTTGCTGTTGGTTTTGTTTTTGTTTTGGTTGCTAAGATTCTGCTTGCTGTTTACATATATAGATATCACGAGAGTTCCTGCGAGAACTGCGTCTCCAGGGTGGGTCTAGTTCTAGTGGGATTCCTGTTGGGATTGCGTATCGGTGGTCCTGGGCTGCCATAGCCCGCCGCATACAGCTGCGGGCACGAGTCTTTTATGAGTTCCTGCGTCTCGCGCAGCTGCCGCTGCACCTGTGGCGCCAATCTCTGCACGCTGATGGCCGGCGGAAATTTGTATTCCGTCGGTGGCGCGGGCTGTAAAAAAAAAACAAGAGAATTATATTATATAAATGCATAGTAAAAAGCTTTGTATAAAATAGAAAGGGAAAGCAGTTTTCGTCAGTTTTTGATTATGATATGAAATGTAATGATAATTGAAGGTCTTTCAATTATTCAGCAGCTGTCCTCGTCACTGATCAATTACATTCCTGTTGTTCTTTCTCATTTAAATTAAAGACTTAATTATAGTTAAAATAAAAGATACAAGAGAACAACAACAGGTACGTAAATGATTCACGTCATGCTGTCCTTTTTGTAGTAGTTGCCCCGTCATTGGCCCGCCCACTCACCTGCACGTTGTGCATGACTTCGCCGTAGTAGGCGCCGGCTGCGTTTGGCGGCTGTTGCAGCTGCGACGTTTGCGGCTGCAGCGGCTGCTGCTGGCTTTGGCTGTGTGGAGCGGTTTGTGGTTCGTAAGATTCAGAGGCGATGGGAACAGAGGTCGCCTGTTGGGCGGCCACTTGGGGGGCAGTGCTCGGTACGCCGTAGTAGGACAGCTGCAGGGGCGCCCGTCCGGCCTGTGCGCCAGCGCCATTTAGGAAGCCCGTCACGCCCGTCTGCATCAGCGGTGAGTTGGCGGCAATGTACTGCACGGGAGCGGCGCAAACTGGCGGCGATGGCGAGGCGCCGTACAGCAAACGCTTGGGGCTGACGCTCTGCGGCTTAACGCCCGCGGGCAGCGTCAGCATTTGGCCTGCATAGCTGGAAATCTGTTGGTGATGCTGCTGCTGCTGTTGCTGCTGTTGCTGTTGTTGCTGGTAGAGTGCCAATTGCTGTTGCTGCTGCAGCTGCAGCTGATTGAGCTGCGCGGCGGCCGCTGCATTGGCATTGGACGTATTGACAAGATTGGCATCGAGCTGGGGCAGCAGCTGCTGCGTGAGGATTAGCTGCTGTTGCTGTTGCTGCTGGTAAAGAGCTGCTGCTTGATGGTGTTGCTGCTGCTGCTGCTGCTGTAGTTGCTGTTGTTGTTGCTGCTGCTGTCGCCCCGCCATCACGTGCTGAGGTAGATACTCCGTCGTGGTCAGCGTGTTGCAAGCCGAGGAGGGCTGCAGCAAATGGCCAGCGGGGCCGGCGGCAGCGCCTCTCGCTTTGATAGGCGGCTGCACCTGCACCTGACGTATGGGCGTCGTCTGCAGCGACCGGCTGGCGGAGGAGCAGATGGAGGCGGTCAGGCTGGCGGACTCCCAGTGCTGGACGAGCGCATTCAGTCGCGCCTCCTCCAAGGCAATTTCCGTCTCGCTGGCCGAATCGTAGTCGGGACCCTGTGAAGAAAACACACTTAGTCAGATCTAGTCTCTGGTTGCATTGTGTGCTTATTCACCTCGTCGATCTTCTTGTCCAGCATGCGGAAGAAATTCTGCTGACTTGATGATATTTCTCTGCAAGGTGCAGGCAGTTTTAGTTTGGATGGATTTAGGGGGGCGTGTGTGGCACACTTGATTACAGTTACTTGTTACTTACTGGCTTTGCAGCAGCGACAGATTCTTGGCACGCAGCAGCGACACGGCCACGTCCTCTTCGGTGTCCTGTAAGTCCTTATTGCTTTGTTCCTCGGTCTCGTCATGCTTCTCGCGCTCACGTTGCTGCGCCTTCTCAGCGTCCTCAATGTGGCCTTCGTCCTCGTCCGTCTCAGCATCCGAATCGGCTAAGGAACCGGATAGAGAGTGATAGAGAGAGAAAGAGAGAGAGGCAAATAACATTTGTAAGTAAGTTTAGCAAGTTTAGCAAGCAAGTGCAAATGTGAAGTAATAAAAATAAATTGTTGCAAGTGCTGCAAAATGGCATTTAGGATGCTGGAAGGACATTTGAAGAAATCGCAGAAAAGTTCAGCTTACACATCATCGATAATGGGCTTTTGAATGCCAAGTCGTTAAACTGTTAAGCTAAAGTAAGCCAAACAATAGTTAAGCTTTATTATCCTAATATTATCTATGGAAAGTTACATGAAATGGATTTTGTCAAACTCTGACAGAGTTTTTTTTATGAGATTCGTATAGTTACTTATTTACTTAGGTTTAAAAGTCAAATGTTATTTTCTATGTACTATTTACATATATCAGTTTTTTCAAGGTCAATTTCGCATAGTTCGCATTTTCTTCTTAACTGAACTCCCGCATCCTTTTGAAGCGCTCGCTCGTTTATGTCCTTTACAAATTTAATTAAGACGCTTTATGCATTTTAATGCAAATTCGTTGGTAGCAATACAAAAATTCGATATGAATGAAAAACTTTATAATTAATCTAGGCAGACGGAAAAGGCGAGAGCCCAAAGCAGCTAGAGGCCATCAGAATTTGGGTCTTTTATGGCACAATGGCGCCTTTGTGTATGCTACACTTTTGATAACCCCTTTTGAGCGCAGCCCCAACACACACACACTCACACACACACACACACACACATGGACATACCTAAATAGAGACAAGAGCCCCAAAGGGGCCACTCCCACACAACTGGTACGCCCACTGCAACAACAAGTTGCCTTTTAGTAGTTAATTACACACACGCAGACACACACACACACAAATACACTCAAACACCAGCTCTCAAAGGCTGTAAAAGCAGCAGTAACAACAATGTGGCAAAAGGCACTCGGGGCGCTGCCGAAAGTTTTCAATGTAGGCTAGGGCAACAATTTTATATTTCAGCGTTTTATTATATATACATGCAGATGTGTGTGCCTCTGTGTGTGTGTGTATATGTGTGTGTTTATATTTATGGCATGCATGTGTGCAGGTTATAAGCCTAGTCCTTTAGTTCTTGAATGCACGGCCTAAGCTCTGCTGCTGACATATTAATCAATGATGTCCTCATTGTGAAAACAGGTGGCTTATACTCACACACACACAGACACACACACACAAACGCACGCACAGTTAGCTGCAGGCAAATTGATGTCGTCATGCGTGTAAGCTTTTGTTATGTGCAAGTATGTGCGTGTGAGTGAGTACGCAGCCAAGGCAAGTCGACACACACACACACACAAACACAGAGGAACACACAGGCACACAAATTCGCGACTCCTTTGAATTGCTGCTTACCATGTCCTCCTTTCTTGCCATTTGCTTTGCTCTTCGATTTCCTGGGATATAAATGTATTTTACTCTGTCCACAGCCCATTTTCGGACTGTGCTGCTGCGGCTGGCGCTGAAGCTGACGCTGGCGTTCTGTGTTGTTTTTGTGTGTTTTTCAATATTTTGTTCTTTTTGTTATTTTTGTTAATTTGTTGCTCGACACGTTCTGCGTAGTCTGCTGACGACCTGTATCTGCTGCTCGCGCTCTCTCGCTCTCTCGCTCGCGCGCTCCGTTTCTTGGCGCGCGCCCTCTCTCGCTCTATTTCGTTCGCTCTTTTTTAATACGTCTATTTTATTTACGTTTTTGTCACACGTCTCGGTTGTTTTTTTTGTTTTCTTGTTTTTTATTTGCTTCTTGTGTTTTATTCAATTTTCACTAATTTAACTATGTGTGTAAATTTAATTTATTTGATTTCTTGTTGTTGTACCTTTCGAAATCGTTGTTTTTAATGCGACAGCAGCATCATAAACAACAACAACAATGAGACAACAGGAAAAAATAAATAGAAACAACATCTCAGAGAATAGAACATTCCACGTTAGCCACTTGTTCGAGAATTTCATTTGTCGACGACGGCGACGACGACGCCGTCGTCGCTTGTCTTCTCTGTCGACGTCGTGCGTAAAACGCCCACCCACCCCATTTCCAGTTTAAACCAAACACACGAGCGCAAAAACTTTTAAAAGTAGCGGAAATTAACTTTTTGCCTTGGACGACAGCGACATCGACATCGACAGCGACACTGTGCACCACCCAGCGCACCACCCAACGCGACCCACTGGCCCAACCACTTGTTTCGCTTTGCGAGCTATAAATTCAATTTGCAGCGTCAATTTGTAAACATGCACACGGCACAGGACACGGCACAGGACAGGGTCGCGCAACGTTCACGAAAAGGGTTTGGCCCAGGGCTGCAGCAAAAAAAAAAAAAAAGATGTTGCTCTCGCTGTTGTTGTTGCCTCTGTTTCTGTTTCTGCTTTGATTTCTGTTGCTATTGTTTTTCTGTTGAGACGCGCGCGCGTTTTACAGCTTTCAACACTCGCGCGCGTTGTTGTTGTTGTTGTTATTGCTAATTTAAACAAATAACAATAATAAGCCCAACAAATAATGCAACAAAAACACTTGAATTATATTCAATTATTCTCACATAGCTGTGCAGCGCACTGACCAAACCAGAGCGTCGGCCTCTTTCTCGCTTACAGCTTTGCTTATAATAGACACACACACACACACAAATACATGCACACCCACCAACAAACATAGGCAGGCGAATGAGGCAGGCAGCGAGGCGCCAACACTCGTTCAGCGACAGAGAGAGATAGAGAGAGCGAGAGCAAGCTCCAGTGCCGCCTCTTGCTCTCCGTTACCGTTGCCGTTGCCGCTGCTGCTGTTGCTGCTTGCTTGCTCCTGTATGCGTTCATGTATGTGTGCGTGTTTGAGTGCGCGCTGCGTGCGAAATTGATTTTTCTATTTATAAAAAAAAAATCAAAATATATCTGTATTTTCGTTTGTTGCGCGGCGTTTTTTTTTTATGGATTATTATTTTTGTTGCTGCTGCCAAAAACATAATTTATGTTTTATTTATGATTTTCGTTTTCCATTGGCATTTCGTGTTCAAACGTTTCGACGTTTTTCCTGTGCGCGTTTTTATAGAAACTTGTTTGATTTATACGCAGCGCCACTTGGGCACACACTTGGCCTCAGTCAGCGCGTTTTCCTACATATACCGATTCGGATTTAACATACACATTTCTTACATTTGTTTAGCGGCACATTTGTGCGTTCAGCATTTACCGCTTACATTTTTTATTTACACTTTCGTTTTAAAACTAAAGGAACTTTTGCGCATCAGTTTTCAATGAATATTTACACTCGGTTCTTTCATTTTTATGGATTTTCTGCGGAAAACTCGCCGAAAAGTTTTGGCTGCGACGCGTCGCCTGTGTGTGGAATTTTGTATGCTGAAATTTATGCTGCCTGACACTCCTCTTTGTGTCACACAGCAGTTTGTGCTTTTCACAATCGGCGCGTCGCGGCCAGAGAGCAGCGGCAACTGAACCGAACCAAATAGAGCGGCGCTGAGCGGAGCTGAGCGGAGCGGAGCGCAGCTTACATACCAACACATGCGAGAGCGCCGCCAGAGCTTTTATGCTCAACACGCTCTCACCGCAGTCTCACCTCACCAGGGGGTGGGTTTTTGGAGTGTGTGTTGTTTTTTTGCTATTCAATTCTTGGGTGGGGGTTTGTTTTCGGGCAAGCTTTTAGCGCTGCCCGGCATGGTTTTGGTTTGAAAGCTTCAGCGAATACATATTATGTTAAAATGAAAGCTCGTCGCAAAACTTAAAGCTCATGCTCTGTAAACTTTGTGCACGTGTTAAAGCTCGAAAATTGAAATTGACAAAACTTTCTAAACTTTATTCGTGTGGTTGGCAATACCACAATTAGATAATTTTTGAACCCATAATTTGAAGCTTTCAGCATAGAACTTTCTCCTTAGACTCAAATCTGGGAAATTGTTTTAGCATTTATTAGTGTCACGTTCAGCCTCATTGCTTTTCACATTTTGAGCGTCCAGCGCGACGCTCTATTTCCGCTGCCAACAACCCCCTGAACTATTCGGCAAACTCGCCCCTGTTAGTGGATGCCATTATGCGAGTTTGCCATGTGAATTTATTGCATAATAATGAAGTGAGAAACGTTACAAATCAAAACACTCGACGGCACTGAGATAAAGTTCATCTGCTTTCTTTTGTTTTCTGACCTTTTTTTTATCATTATAATATTTTTGGGGCAGAATCCTACGCGATTCTTGTGCATTTGTCAGCCGCAACGGAATTGAAACGTTTGCGCTTTTATTGCCGCGGACGTGTGTCGGTTATCCTGGCAGGGGGTGGACACCAAGCAGGGCACGTCCTGTTTGGTGGGAAAAAAATGAAATAGATAGTCGCTAGCAGGAAGTCATAAACAACAAATGCGAAACAATATCGCAATATTGATCTGGCAATGGGATAACACAATGGCATTGACAACCCAAGTGGGAAATATTCTTTATACATGTTCATAGTTAAACCTAATAGGACATACTTTATTAAAATAACATTTCATGTTTATATTGCAATCTTGGTCCAAACCAGAAAACTTATTTCCTTTGGAACTCAAAATAATATTAGTTTGTTAGCCACACAAAAACGTTAAGTTGGCTAAAAATAAACTTTAATGTCTGGGAAGTATTAAGAGAGTATGGAGAGTTTAAAGCTAGGAATCTTATTTTTTTCACACAGCTTTTTTTTCAAAAATTCTGTGGTATTGACAGATTGTAGTCCTGGCAAAGGGTTGCATCCGCCTCGCAGTTGTTGATTGTGGCAACATATGTTGCTGTCACATTGTTTGCGTGCAACAGTTTGGAGCTGTGCCCGGAGCGGAATACAAACTCCGGCCATGTCGTGTCTCGCAGAGTTGGCTGTAAAGCATTTAGGCAAATTTTCGCACTCCTTTTTGTGGCTGCTGCTGCTGACGCCGACTCCGACGTTGCCTCCGGCCACAAAAATTGACAACAATTTACATAATTTGCGACGATTTTCCGTTGTTAGTCGCCGCTTGTGCCTCAACCGCTGCCCAATTGTTGATTGGTGAACTGGCAGAGATTCCGTTTAAAATCTGAGCCCGCCGATTGCGACTATCATGAATGTGGGCGTGCTCTGGCCGCCACGTGACCGCACGCGTTGCGTTGAATTTAACACGCGCCAAGTGGCGGCCCCAGGGACAGGGGGGGGGGGGGGGGGGGGGGGGGGGGTGGGGGTTGGGGGTGGGGGGAGAAAGTTTGTTTAAGCTTTTTTTTTTTTTTTTTTGGAAGGGAACGCGTGCAGCCAATAAGTCCTGAAGTCCTTCATCACTTCCGCTTGAGTTCAGCTCCGTGATTTTGCACAAATAATGTTTTGATTGCGTGGCAGCGTGACGTGTAATTATTATCGCCAACAACAAAGGCGAGCACCCAGCACAGAGCACCCAGCACCCGCCCAGACCTGGACTGGTGTCGAGTGGGCGTGGCACTGATGCTGCAAAAAATAGAGGAAGCAAGAAAACGCGTAGCAATTAAAAGCGTTTTGCGAGCTTAAAGTAAGCAGCGGCAAAGATCGTAAATTACTTTAATTAAAACCGCACGCGAAAACTTCCTTAAGGACACTCACAAATTAAAAATGGCTGTTGAAAAATAGCAAAAAAAAAAAATGATTATGCAAATTATGAGCGGCAAGCGCGGAGAATCCTTTTCGGCAGCGACCAGCGACCGAAAATTTCATTAAAAACTGCGTCGAAAATCTTTGATGAAAATTAAAAACTTTTGCCGTCAGACGCGCTGAAGGACAATTGACAGTAAATGCAAAGAAAATGGCAGCCAAAAAGATGAAAAAAAAAAAGGAAGAAAAAATATATGAAAATATGAAATTGTGAAATCGTGAAACAAGGAATTAAAACAAGCAATAATATGAAAATATTATGACAGCGGACTGGGCTGTCTGAATTATTTAAATATGCCCAAGCTGCTTTCATATCAGCATATTCTTTTTGAGCTTTTTGTTTTTGTCATCTGCGTCATTTCTGGTAATTTTAATGCGTTTTTTTTTCAGCGCCTCCGCAAGGGTCCGAGCTGCTGGCTTGTGGCCCACCCACGGAGCCCTGGCAGGACGGGCTGCTTTGCATAATTATATTCATTGAAAACTTATTTTTCCTTCAAGTTTTCAGCAAGAAATATTAAAAAATCCGAGTGCTGCTGAATTGAGTTACAGTTACAGCGAACGCGCCTAGGGGACTAGGGCAAAATGTGGGCGGGGCAAAGCAGTTTTGACATTTAATTGCTAGGTCTTACGCATAGAGCCAAGAGCTGACTAAATGTCCAGCACTCGCTGCCGATGTCCACTCGCAAGGAAACCCGTTCCGGAGCCCACTGGGGCGACTGAAGATGCTGCTGCGACTGCTGCGGCTGCGGCTGCGGCTGCGACTGCTGCTGCAGAAGAAGATGAAGCAGAAAGCTGAAAAATAAAAAAAAAAAAAAAAAAATGTAACATGATTTAATGACATGAATTATTTATGAGTTTCCTGTCAATCAAAAACCACGTCAAAGCATTTTGATGGCGATGTCAACGCGCCAGCGAGCAAAACACACGACGGACCAGCGTACAAAATAAAACGCCTAAAAGGAAAGATAAATAAAGATATATAATAATGCTAAAGTTAAGAGCTGAGCTGGCCAGTAAGCAAAGCCAAATGTTTAAAGCTGAACTAAGCGAGTCGAGCTTTAACAATTGAATCTTTACTTATTTCATAGCTCCCCATACTATTGACTTATACAAAGAAATATTTTCATCCTAATAGCATATCCCCCCCCCTAATGCTTTGCTGTTGCTTTTCAATCATATACTGCCAAATATTTATAGATACGGCCACTGCCAGGAATATGAATACGCACATTGCACTAAATGATATGCTAATGCAGAAGCTTTTTAATCAAGGCCCTAAGCCAAAGCCATGGCCAACAACGAAAGCCAAGTAAAGAAGCGCATTTGCATTTTGTTTACTTTTTGGCATTGTTTTTTTTTTCACTGTTCTCTGTTCTCTGTTCGCTCCTAACTGTAACTGCGTTCTATTGTTGCGCTCGAATGAAATCAATCATGTAATTTATGTTAGGATAATATGCCCCGGCCACGGGGCCAAAGAACCCCACTCTAAAATGGACTGTCAAGAAATAAATATAAAAAGATCAAGCAAAATCAGAGAAAGGGGGCGCGAAACAAAAGCGAGGGTGTGAAGGACGAGCACGAGGCCTTTCTGCTCCATTTTTTTTTTTTTTTTTTGTGCTTAAGCAGCTTGTCCCTGGCACGTGGGTAAAGCGACGGCTGTTCTTGAACGGTTGCTGCCGGGGTCGGAGCTGCTGCTCGAGTCACGAGTGGTTTTTCTCCAGCTAGCTTTTCCGGCGTTTTTTCCAATTTCCTTGGCCGCTAAGCAAACAACTTGCGAGTCCATGTCCGGACAGCGTGAAATTGTATGAAATATCCTTTAAAAAGCTTTTGATTTCGCCAAAACTGTAGCCAGGCACCCTCCCCCTCCCCCTCCCCCTCCCCTTCCCCTCTACAGCCAGGGCAGCCGCTGCGTATGCAAATGCCGTTCATCTGCTTAACGTAAAAGTTGTTTTCTTACTTATGCCAGCCAACAAGGCGACGGACGGGGCTAAAATCGCATTTGCATGTCTTTGTCTGAAGTTGACCTCGTTGCTGTTGTTGCTGTTGTTGTTGTTGCTGTTGCGTCAGGTGTTGCGGGCAGGATACTAATGCTTGCTGTTAACGCTCTTAATGGCATAGACGAGCTGCATAATGGAGTTGCTCAGCTGTCGCCTGTCTACGTCTACAGTTTGCTGCATTCATTCACCTGCTCTCTAATGTTAATGACATCTCCTGGGCCGACGCATCAGACCATTTTTGGTCCTGTTCGTACACAAAAAGTTAGCTCAGCTCTCCAGCTGCCGATCAGATCAAGTGAAAGGCCAGCTAGGGCTGGCTGGTTGGCTGTTTAACAAAAAAAATTAGCATTACTTCCGAGTGATCACAATCTGCGCATACTAATTGCTCGGCTTCATTCATGGCAATCATTGAGTAGCTGGCTCCAAACTTGGCATTGCTGAATGATTCTGCTGTGATTTTTTGCAGCGCGTCTAGACGAATGTCTCCGCGGTTCGTATATGGCAACAGCAGCCTCCAGCCTCCAGTTTCCAGCTCTAGAGGCTGCTGATCTGCTGCTCGATTCACAGGAAACGTGAACAACGGTACGAGTTGAAGCTGGCAGCAGCAGGAGGTGGATGGAGAGGGTATAGGGGGAGGGACATGGTTAGCCTTGCTTCTTACGAAAGAGCAGAAAACACCAATCATCCACATCATTGTCAACACGCCATCGTCGTCGCCGTCAGTCCATAAACGGACGCACCTTTTGCCTTTTAAGGACACAGCGCTGCGGCCTGTCATAACTCTTGGTAGGCGTACCGTGGCAGGCTTCTCTGGGATCTCAGTGCACTATGCGCTGGCCAAAGACTCTTTCTCTGGATCGGATCGGGCCATTGCATCCAAAAATGGCGCAGACGCCGCAGCTTCATGACGCGCGCTGGGAATATCAGCCAAGCTTGATCCTCCATCTCCACCTCCTTCTCCACCTCCTTCTCCTCCTCCTCGTCATACTTTCGCTGGCGACACAGTCCCAGGCCGCTGCCTTAACCAGCTGCTCCGCTTTGCTACGCTTAGTTTTCAGTTCTCAGCTCTCAGCTCTCAAGTGTCAAGCGTCAATTGCCATTGAAGTTTATTGCCTTGGCAGCAATTAAATCGATTTCGGCTCTGGGGCTTGGCCATGTGTAAAGTCGACGCATTTGATTTGATTTTTGATTGGCTGTCAACGCAATCGATTGCAGAATTGAATTATCAAATTAGATTGGCCGCAACTCATAATTGGCAGCCAACCGGAACGGACTTCTAATTGAATGGATTGGACTTTCGAACAATGTCCAATCATTTTCTTTACTCCGTTTAAAGGAAGCTTCAAATTGTCTAAATAAATATACAGGATATTAACCAAAATTAAACCTAGTTCCTTGCTTAGCAATGGATTCAATACTTTATCACTTATTTAACATATATATTTTGTAAAAAATTAATTAATCTCGCATTTAATCATTTCTGGTTTTGTTTTAAATTGAATAAAGTTGACAAAGTTTCATTTTCTGTTGAAAATGTGAGTTATAAATTTCGGAAATTCAAATTTTGTCATCACTTCCTGAAAATAAAACCCATTTAAATAATGGTTCGTTTATGTAAAGCATGTCCTTGAATAATCCTAAAAAGTCAACCATTCGTACTTTGAATTATTATAATTTGTTAAAGAGAGAGCATATTTAAAGTTTTGATCAAATTTCTAGAGAAGTATTTTCCTAAAGAATTTAATTAAAATTCTTTAGTTTAGTAAACCTAATAAACTTTCTTAAAATAAGTTTATTTTGCAATAAATTTAACTCCAATCTATTTGTGAAATTCTTTTTTTGCTATTCAACTTCAACTTTATTTCGCAGTGGCATAACTGATTGCTTTGGGCACTTTTATTAGGCAAATTGCATATCCTTTCATTTGGCTTACTGCAATTTGGCTAAGTAAGTTTTTATTGCCTTCAATTCCCCTCGACGCTGTTTTTGCTTGCATAACTCAAAGGGAAAAATTCATCACCGCAATATGCGCAACATACAAGAGAAAAAGTAGAAGAAGAAGACAGGAGGAAAAAAAAAATAGTAAAGTGGCAGATAGGAAAATTGTCATAAAGGTGCAACTGACAACACCAGCGACAGCAACAGCAACAACAACAGCAACAACAGCAAGAAAAGCGAGCCTCGTAAATTTCAATTTATATGCAGAATGAGCAGTGAGTAGAAAAAGGCAAACACACACACACACACATACACACACATACACATAAGTGTATGTACATTTTATAAATACATACATGCAGCCAAGGAGCAATTGCGAAAAGTGTCAACGAGATATTTTCTCGAATTTTCCAAGATTTCTTTTTATATACAGACACATATATATATATATTGTTTTTTTGGTGCCTTTTTGCAGTGCAAGTGGAAAAAGCAATTTCATTAGACAAATTGAAAAAAATAAGTGCAAGGCAACAACAACAACAACAACAATAATAATAGACATGGCGATTGCCGTTATATGACCATGTTTTCTATATATGTACATATACATACAGGACATGTATATAAGCCTGGATAGACGCCATGTTGTGAACAACTGAAGATTTTTCGTTGGTCGCTTCCCATTCGCTGCGTTTATTTGTGTTTTGCTGACGCGCATACGAGTAGGAGTCCTGCACAGTTATGTGTAGCCTCCTCGCAGCCCCCTGGCACGCCTCGTTTCGCCTCGCATGCATGACGAGCTTCCAGGATGAGCAGGATGCTGCGCGCGCGTTGAAAATAGGCGGAGACTTGACGGCCAACGGCGCCTTTCACACTTGGAGCAAAGAAACAAAACACACACAAAAAAACAAAACAAAAAACAAAGAGCAAAAGCAAAAGCAAAAGCAGAACCAAATAAAAAAACGGAAATGAAATGCAACCGACGACTGGCAGCGAGCACCGTTAGTCGCTCTTCCTTATCAGGGCTCGGCAGGGTTCGTGTCCTGTTCGCTGATTGGAAGCCTCGGCGCAGCTGCTCGTTTTTGGGGCGGAGCAAAAGCTCAGCGCCCAGTGGCGCCGTCCGACAGGGGGCTGTTTTGTGCGTAACGTTGGTGTTTTTTTTTTTTTTTTTTTTTTTTTTTAACGGGAGTTTTTTTTATTGAGTGCAAAGCCGCTTACAAGACATCAATTTCCCGGGCAGCCGCTATCAAGCCCACGAAACCCTCAACGGTCTCGCGTCCCACCGGCAGGATGAACTCGGGCGGCAGCAGGAATCCATATTCGCCCCTATCGCGCAGCTCGATGGTATAGGGTATGATGATGTTCTTCACCCCGTAGGCCCACTCCTTGCCCGAGCCCGACACCTCATCTGCAAGAATCGCCGAGCTTACAGACAGAATATCATCAGATCAAATATCCCCTAACTTACACAAAGTTGTCGCGCTGGATCCGCAAGTATATTCCGTTCCATAGCGTCTGTTGACCGCATCGGCAAATCCCTGGGCCACTCCCATCATCTGGGGATAGTGCTCGGGAAACTCCTCGGCCGTGTGGCCCCAGGGCGAGAGCACCAGCTGGCTGTACGAGTGCAGCGATATGTAGATTTTGATAGTACCCTCGGGTATCGAGTTGTTGATGTAGCTGGTCAGCTGCTCGATCTCCCGATCGGACTGGGCAAAGGGACCCGCATACTTATTGTCGCAAGGATCACTCGAAGCGCCAGCCACTGCAATTTAATATTGATTGTTGAGGAGATTGAGTGAATCTTTGAATACTCACCATTCCAGCGATAGTCGAAGTTGCGATTCAAATCAGTTCCAACGCATTCCCCCTTGGGATCCGACGGAAAACGCGATTTGCGCCAGAGACGTTCCTAAAAGTTCAATACTTAAATTAACAACCACAATTAATGGCAATTAAAACCAACATAAAGACTTGTATAAATTTCGGCACTTTTACGATTTAGATATTATCTAATCTTTATACCCTTTGGCAGCAGGTGTTTCTTTTGTTCTTCTGTTTTTTTTTTGCACTTACCACTTCGTGGGAGTAGACGAAGCCGTCTGTGTTGAGCACGGGAATGATGTACCAGTCCACGTTCTGGGCGATATCTCTTACAGCGGGTTTACGAGGCACGAGCAGCTCGTCGATGAAGTACGTGATGGTGGCCGAGGTGATCCATTCGTTGCCATGGATATTGGACTCGATGAAGACGGTCGGGTTGCCCGGTTTGTAGGATATCTTAATCCCGCGTATGGGGCGACCCTCGTAGGACTGGCCGATGGTGAAGGGCGTGACAATGTGCGGATAACGCGCCTCGATCACGTCCAGCCAGGCGTAGATCTCGTCCAGCGTGTGGTACTGCGTCCACTCCAT